>CAJGYO010000580.1:0-90501 GCA_904845875.1 Miscanthus lutarioriparius
GATAAAGCTGTAACGCATTGTCTGTCGGTACAAGAATGTCAGTCAGCATTTCTTTATTGACGTTCAACCATCAGTCCGTATAAATATGCTGATCGGTAAAAATATGATATAAATAAATATACTAATCTGTAAAAAAATGATTTTATACGCTGACTGATAGATATTCCTCGTTGTTTCTAGGCTGTGGTAAGTGCAGTACTAGGCTGCAGAAGTATCGAAGTCGTTTGCTCGGTTAGAAACCGTCTATATTTTGTGTATATCCTATATATTCAGTAGTTACATTGTTTTCAGTATATTTTTTAATACTCGTCTTCATGTTTTTAATTTCTTTGCACTCATATATACTCCTATTTACATCAAAATTTGAGAAGAAACGCTGGAACTCAAAGCTTCTAGGATTGTGTCGTCAAGAAATTGATTAGGTGTGAATCGGTATCAGCCTGATTTAGATAACGATGTCGAGAATCGGCTATTTTATGGATGATGGCAGCGAGACGGTGTGAATAAGCTATGCTTGATGGCGCCAGAAAGACGTGACGGACTCTACAAATAAGGAAAATTAGGGTCTAAGTTATTATTAAGTTAGAAAGTTTTCTTTATTCTAAAAATTGTAATGAGTCGTATATGAGTAGAATTTATATTTAGGTTGGGGTATAAATATTAGACCCTTATTATTATAAAAGAAACGAACACACAATCGATACAATGTTTCGGTTTTAAGCCATCGCATTAGGAGTAGGATCTTGTAGATCTCGATGAGTTCTTCAACAAATAGGGCTACATCAACCGATCGACCTTCACTTTTATTTGCTAAGTACCGTCATGACTTGTATTGTGCTTGTAAAACCGCATCAGTTCATTGATCTTTTATGAGCCATAATATAAGTAAGTTATCGATTTGTATCGTAATTTTTAAGGCTGCATCAGCTGATTGATCTCTTACGAATCACAATATAGATCAAAGTTATTGATCTTGTGTTAAATAATTTGTTGTTTAATACAATATCACCGACTTATCGAATCGCTAAGATTAGTAAGATTTTCCTTATTGTTTTGATTAATTCACCAGTTATCGATCTTGTTATAATTAATGTTTTATAAATTATAACAAAATTACCCGATTTAGATAGAGATAGATCGGCATTATATCATCTTAATTGGTCGTCCTTTGATCTCGGTCACGCTTTAAATCTTATAATCGATGGCTTAATTTTCGCTAGATCATTTGTTTTATCTCTATTTCAATCGAACATGATATACATCTAAAGACATGTTCTAATCTTGAATAAACTCATTAGTTAATGAGATCTAATCTAATGATGGTACCATAGCTGCATCGATCCGGTCGAACCTCAATGGTAAGACTTTATATTAGAAATTATCGATTAGTGGTCTTGTTCATAATTAAGCTATGTACTCTGTTTGTTTGCTATGACTGTATCGGCTATTTTAGCCGATTTGCCTATACTTTCACGCATATAATATGTTTTCATGAATCACAACATATATATGGTTTTATAGATTCTTTGGCTTTAATTTGTTATCATTATCATAGCTACGCCGATCAAATTGAACCTCACTTTTGTTGATGATAATAGATTAGATTCAAGCTATTTGTAGATTCATTTATATTGAGCGGTCGATTTGTTAGCATGTTATACTCTTTTCACCAAACTTATCATTTCGACGCTTTATATCGATAATGTTCCATTTAGTCGGTGATGTTTTTCTTATATCGCTTCTTTCTTTGATCCATGAGCATCGGTTATTTTGATTCATATCATTATCATTTAATATTAGCCGATAATCCTTAATTTAAAGATCTTCATTTCATAGATACGACATCGGCTATCTAGCCGCATATCTTCGAGGCTGCTTTGATACGACATCGACATGTTCCACCTTAAATTACCGATAAGATTTTCTCTCCTTATTAATTACTGAGCAATTGGTGACACGTCGTTGGGTTTTCGAGAATCGGTGGTTCTATGTTGAAGCCAAGCAGATCTCTTATCTCGTTCGCCTCGGATCGCTGGCGGTGTAAGTCGTGGATCATCGACTGTTCGGGAGGCCGTGATCGTATCGTGGATTATTTTCTTTGGTTTGGTTTGGTGTGAGAGAAAAACACTATTCTCGGGCTGTAAATTTACGATCGTTTACGAACAGCCGAACAGGTTGCATATCACCGCATTTTTATGTCAACAACTCCTGGGAAGGTGTGTCGGTGATGTACGTAGTGCTGCGTCACCACATTTGCACTTGCACTCGTATTTGTTCTTAATTTTTTATTCAAATAAATAAAACACACCACACTCCCAAGCCCGGCGACACGCGTTGCAGTTGCAGCGCCGTTGAAATCTGAGAGAGGAGGCAGGCAGGCAGGCAGGCAGGCAGCCTACTCGTCCCTGCGCGACAGTCATCCTGTGAACGAGGCTGCTCCTCGTCGCCCCCAATCGGCCAAAACTTCCCCAGCCAAAACCCTCCCAAACCCTCATCCACCCCGCCTGTATAAAGCCCTGCGCTCCTCCGCGCTCTCAACGCCATCCATTCCATTTCTTATCCCTCTCCTCCCCCTCCCCTCCCTCCCTTCCCCGATGGCGTCCCTCCTCACGCTCCCCGCCCTCGCCCTCTCTAACCCCGCCACCGCCTCCGGCGCCGTCCGGCTACGCGCCGCGGCCCTCCGCTGCTGGGCGCTCCGGCGGCGGGTGGGCGGCGGCGGTTGCCGTGGCCTCGCCCAACTCCGTGCTCAGCGAGCACGCCTTCAAGCGGCTCCAGCTCGGGAGCGACGACGAGAACGAGGAGGGACGTACGGGAGCGACGCCGACGAGGGGTTCGAGGCGGGGAGGGGTTCCAGGGGACGAGGAGGAGCTCGCCATTGCCAGGCTCGGCCTGCCCGACGAGCTCGTCGCCACGCTCGAGAAGCGCGAGATTACACACCTGTTCCCCATACAGGTGAATGAACTGTTGCTCTCTGTCTCTCAATTTATGCTCGGTTGCTTCTAACTGCGCGGCTAAGCCGTGCTGCAGTATTGGCTGTCGAGAGGGGACTGGGAGGGGGTCCAGTGGGTGTTCAATTTGGGGAATTGGGTTACTGCTTTTGAAATTCGTGGCGCGGACCTTGTGTATTGCCCAGCAAATTTTAGGCGCTTGTTTCAGGGAAATATAATGCAGGATAAGAGGAGCGTGGCTACTTCGGTGCAATAGGGACATTAGGACCATAGTGTATTCCGAGTGGATTAGTCCTTACTGAAACTAGCCTACTACTAGCAGTCTAGCACGTATCCATACACTCCTCAGTATATCAAGCTAGCGGGCCAATTCATAGATATTCCTCTTGAGCTTATGAATGTAGCCAGATAAATTAGCTGCACTTTCAGTGGCATGCTATGTGCCACATGTTTTTACTGAGCTCAGTAGCTCATGTTCGGGTTTTAATTGTTGTTTTATTTTGCTCACTTGCTGTCTCCTCCAGAGGGCTGTGTTGATTCCCGCTCTTGAGGGCCGTGACCTGATTGCTAGAGCAAAGACTGGAACCGGAAAGACACTAGCCTTTGGTATTCCCATGATCAAGCAATTAATCGAGCAAGACGATGGTCGGAGTACAAGGTAGCCATTCATCTTTCTATGGAGCTTCACTGGAGTCAGTTGATAATTAGCAGTCACATTGACTGTTTCCTTTACCTTTTCGCAGGCGAGGTCGCACTCCTCGGGTTCTGGTTCTAGCACCTACCAGAGAGTTAGCCAAACAAGTCGAGAAGGAAATAAAGGAATCAGGACAAGCTTCGGCACAGTGTGTGTTTATGGCGGTGTCTCGTATAATGTCCAGCAGAATGCACTCTCGCGTGGTGTCGATGTTGTTGTTGGCACACCTGGGCGCATAATTGATTTGATAAATGGCGGAAGCCTCCAGTTGGGAGAAGTTCAGTATTTAGTCCTGGATGAGGCTGACCAAATGCTTGCAGTGGGGTTTGAGGAAGATGTGGAGACAATATTACAAAAGCTTCCTCATGGACAGGCAAAGCATGCTGTTCTCTGCGACGATGCCTAGTTGGGTGAACAAACTGTCCAGGCGGTACTTGAACAACCCTTTGACAATTGACTTGGTATGGCTTCCAGTCCTCCACTTTCATTTGCTGTCATTTACCCTTTTCTTTTGTTGCACAGTTGAGAGCATTCTATTATATAATGTTGTATGGGATTATTCTTACATGTGATTGCAGATATCATTTTAACTCGATCATAGTTTATGGTCATGTTGCATGCTATTTGATAAATATTCTGGCCTAAAAACTTGGACAAGAAACCCATGTGGTTGTTTCTGTTGCACCATGTGCCAGCTGAAAATATTGAGTTTAATTCTTGTTCATGGTGCATAGCGACAAACCACAATAAATTAGCTATTTCCTTTTTCATGAAACTCTCCGAAGGAGTAAAGGATGACTTTTTCTGTTAATATATATTATTTGTTTATTATTTGTGCAATTCTTACTAGCACTTTGTTAGGACACGAATGTCACAACAACAACTTATTCATGCTCATGCTGGTTGCGGACTCTAGATATTTATCAATACAGTGCCATAGGGGATGCTAAGAGTGTTCTTGAGCTGTTAATTGCACTTTCACTTGAAGGCCCATGTTGATTCCTTGTGAGATAATTGTGGCACCTGTGTCTGGCTATGGTTTAGTTTTCCATATTTTTATGTCCTAATACGTTATTGTGTCTCTTCATGTGTTAAGGTTGGTGATCAAGATGAAAAGCTTGCTGAAGGAATCAAACTCTATGCTATCCCACTCACAGCAACATCAAAGCGCACCATTCTTAGTGATCTAATTACGGTATGTTAATGTTGGTCATGGAATTTTTAGCTGCTTTTTCCCTCCCCTCTTCTCACCTTTCGGTTTAACTTTTGCTAGCCCCTTGGATAATAGTAAATGGTGCAGGCAGCTAGCACATGCATGTTTTATTTGAATCAACATAACCATAACCATAAACACATAGGTCTATCTTTTACTCTTAGTCTGATTACATTTCCATGAATATCATTTCTAATTTCCTTGAATACTTTGGTAACTGCATTCATTTCAGCTTGGTTTAAGCTGAAAAGTCTTGATGTTGTGTTCTCTGTTTAGCAGTTACAAGTTACATTTAGTCACTCCTTCCTCAATGGGGGTTCAAACTGTAAATGGTTGATGCTTCTGAAACTGGGTGCTGTGGCTCTTAGTGTTTTCAAAAAGGATTTGTGCCATTTGTTTCCTTATAGTTTCTGATGCTGGCAAATTAGGACTTCGATAATCATGGTGTTGTTGTTCTCATCAACATTAACATTGTGTTGGTGTTTAGTTTCATCATTTTGATTTCGTGATGGTTTGCCTGTCTCTTGGGATACAAAAATGTATATGTCACAGTTGATACAGTTATGTTGCTGTATAATTTTACTTTGTTCTGATTGAGAACACAATTCTATATATGTATCTGCCATGCATATTAAACATTTTAAGGGCTCGGTTTTGCTTAGACTTGGTCACTTTCACATATCTATCGCATGAGATAAGTTGTTTTGATTAATCAGTGTCAATGCTAATCCATATATTTTGTTGTTAGGTTTATGCAAAGGGTGGGAAAACCATTGTTTTCACTCGTACGAAGAAAGATGCAGATGAGGTATCATTGGCACTGACAAACAGTATTGCTTCTGAGGCACTTCATGGTGATATTTCACAGCATCAGCGTGAGCGGACACTAAATGGATTTCGTCAAGGGAAATTTACTGTTCTAGTAGCTACAGATGTTGCTGCCCGTGGTCTTGATATACCAAACGTTGATTTGGTGGGTTCACAATCCTCTTCACTTCACCTGATTCTAGATACTGTAATTCTGTAAAACATCTTTCCAAACATGCGTGTTAACTCAGTATCATGGAGCTGTGATGGTTAGCTTACCAAATTACACATTCTTCTAGAAAAAATAATCAGCGAAAATTCCTAGTTTAAGACTTTATATTATAGCGCCAAACGAGGTATCGTATCTTCAAGCAATGTACTTAGGTTTCTTTTTACCTGGCCATTTAGGAATTTAGCAATTAAGCTTTTCATCTTGCCACTAAACAAATTCAAGTGTTCTTCTGTATTTTAGTTTGGCATGCATTGGGTTTCATACTGGAACATCATCACTTGGGTATGTCTGATAGCATCCCTGTCTGATGTCTTGGGCTGGTTAATCTTGTGATTTACTTGATACTGTTTTTTCAACTTAAACTTGTAAAGTGCATTTTTGCATTATGCTATTTGAAATGAATTGTAGGCATACAATGCCTAATTATTGAGAGGCTTCATTTTTGTATGCAGATTATCCATTACGAATTGCCAAATGATCCAGAAACTTTTGTCCATCGTTCTGGACGCACTGGACGTGCTGGGAAAGCAGGAACTGCAATCTTGATGTTTACCAGCAGCCAGAAAAGGACAGTTAAGTCTCTTGAGCGTGATGTTGGTTGCAAGTTTGAGTTTATAAGCCCTCCGTCCATGGAAGAAGTGCTGGAGTCATCTGCTGAGCATGTCATTGCTACATTGCGTGGGGTGCACCCAGAGTCGACTCAGTACTTTCTTGGAGCAGCTGAGAAATTAACAGAAGAATTAGGACCTCATGCTCTTGCTTCTGCACTGGCACATCTGAGTGGGTTTTCTCAGCCACCTTCTTCACGTTCTCTGATCAGTCATGAGCAGGTAAGAAGTGACACAAGAAATTACATATGCATTGTTTTCTATTATACCTACCATTGAGGTCAACTACTTTCCACAGCTAAGTAAGCATACCTTACATCTGTTCTGTCATTAATTTGAATATTTGATCCTGTTGTTCTGGCTTCTGTTTTCTAGATTTGAAAATTATCTGGTTGATGTTATATGACTACTAATACCAACAACTAGCATTTTTTTCTATTATGAATTTATAACAGGTCATCAAGCGATCATCTAGAAAAGCTCCATAACTTTTGTTGTGCATTTGTCTTTTCTTGTGGTTTCGTTCTTAAGGAGGACGCTCTCAGATGCTTTCTTTCTCTCTATTGAAATGCAGGGATGGGTCACATTGCAACTAAGTAGAGAACAAGGATATGGCAGAGGCTTCTTTTCTCCTAGATCTGTTACTGGTTTTCTATCTGATGTTTATTCAGCTGCTGCAGATGAAGTTGGCAAAATATACCTAACAGCAGATGAGAACGTGAGTTTTTTCCTGACTATATTAAATTGTTCCCCATTACAATTGTAAAGATGGTGTCTCTTACTACTTCCGTAATGTGCATTGGATCTAGTTAGAGCGCAGGGCACTAGAAAGATGGTTTTCTTGTATTAAAACTGTAACTGCCTTGTTCTGCGTGTCTACACCACTCTCTTTTTCACTTTTGTTTGCTCTTGCCCTTTATTTGTGTAAAGCTGGGCATGATTTCCAACCTGATTTCGACTACAACCATGAAATGGAAGTCTTTTATGCTGTGGTGTCAATTAGTGACAAAGCATATTGTGCCACAGTTAGTAGGATACAGCTTGCTGGTTGGGGTTATTTTTTAAATCCTACAGATTTGTTTGGATGTGGCATCTGGAACAATTAATTGTACTGATACTTTGTCTACAATCTGCTAGAAGGAAAATTGTATGCATAATAATGAACCAAGACTTGCGTAGAATATATTTTATGCTATTTCCCTTGTTCTGATGAATTTTTACTGTTGATCAATGCATTGCTCATCATATCAGGTCCAAGGAGCAGTCTTCGATTTGCCTGAGGAAATCGCAAAGGACCTGCTTACTATGGAGCTCCCCCCAGGAAACACCTTAGTCAAAATATCGAAGGTATTTTTGCGGCTCATCTGCTCAAGTTAGTTATGGATAATTTATGTCATGAAATATACGCAGATGTTTATCTTGATGGTTTATCATGCCATACATTACAGCATGTGCTAAAACTGCTGGCTGAGATAAACAGGAATTAGAAGTCTAGTCTCTCACTATTTTGATCAACATTTGTTCTACTTTATTTATCTCCAACCAGGCCTGCTTAAATTGCATTAATTTTATAGTTCCTAATATTTTCCGAATGTGATTTTGGTTTTCTGAAAGTCAGTGATGACTGTTATTCTTTCCTGCTTTCAGCTGCCTGCGTTGCAAGATGATGGTCCTGCCACTGATAGCTATGGTCGCTTTTCCAATGACCGAGGTTCCAGGAACAGGCGTTCCAGGGGTGGAAGCGCTGCAAGAGGCCGGGGTGGTTGGGACACTGACGGTGAGGACCGATTCCGCCGTGGTGGCAGGAGCTTCAGGTCTGACAACGATAGTTGGTCAGATGATGACTGGTCAGGCGGTGGGAGAAAATCAACCCGTTCCTCGTCCTTTGGTAGCCGCCCATCATCTTACGGCAGCCGTGGCTCACCATCCTTCGGTGGGCGCTCATCATCCTTCGGTGGTAGGGAGAGGTAAGCTTCGCAAGATTCCCGATACAATGTAGCAAAGTTAGCAATTCTAGGTGTGTGCTACCCAGGTATTGGTTCTTAGGTAGTTCACTTAGAGCGACCTGGTATTTCATTCATCAAGCTTGGGTATAACTAATACTGACAGGTGAAGTAGTCTGTTTAGCCTACTAGATCTTGCTACAGCCCATTCTTGCCTCCCTGAATCATGATAAAAAATTACCTTGAAAGTTATTTTCAGAACAAAAGATAAATCAACTACCACACTGCAAATTAGTACTGCGCATTATGATCTTTCTGTTTCCAAGGCTACATGGCTAATATCCTCCCCTTATTTGCAGCAACAGAAGCTTCAGCGGTGCTTGTTTCAACTGCGGTGAATCCGGTCACCGTGCATCAGACTGCCCAAACAAGTAGATGGTAGAGATGGCGCATTCTTCCCTGCCTGCACGGGGTCGCCCCTTTTGATGACCTTGATCGGCTTCCAACAAGACGGCTGGAGCATCAGGACGCGCACGCAGAGCAAAAACCCAAGCCCACTCCACCTGCTGATCAGTATACTACGCCCGACATCCAGCCGACGTTATTACTGGCTGGCGCCCCACCGTGTGCGGTAGCTACAGTTTTGTGTGGCCGTCTCGTCGGAACAGAAGATTTTGGCATGCTGACTACAGTTATTACATCCAGAGGAGTTCCTTCAGCTTATTCATGTCATACGGGGTCCACTCTAGTACTCTACAGGGATATGTTGTATTTCTTCTCTCTTTTTGTGTTCTTGATTGAGGATCTCAATATAACTGTAACCACACGAACTGTGTACAGTTGCTTCCGCTACACCATTGCGACAGAGACCGAATTACAGTCGTTGGGGATGTCTGTGATCAGCAACAGAGACCGAATTGCAATCGTCGGGGATGTCTCCCAACCAAACGCTATGTTAGATACTTGGATATCTGTGATCTGTGTTGTCTTGCTTCAGGTGTGAACATCCATAGGTGGTAGGTTAGCTCCCGTTGCTCCTTTTGACACCGAAAGTAGTATCAGACTTTGTTGCATTAGAAAAGGGTTACGCTGCGCCGGTTGCTCCGGCAGCTCGTCCTCCTGATCTGACCTCGCAAACACACGGTCTGGTCAACGCAGTGGCAGCGTACGGCACGACTGCAGGGAGAAAGTAAACCATCCAGAGCGGTGGCCGCCGCGGTTCAACGTGGTAGTCGGTGGTTGGCCCGCCGTCGAGTAGATCACCCTGGCCGGTAGATGCGTTGAATTTGCAGCTGGTCCTGTCCAGGGAGCTTCTGGTATCAGAAAAGGTTCGGTCGATGCGGTGGGTGGCGAATGATACCGAACTGGCGAACGATCTACGTGCAGATCTGCAGATGCAAAAAGACCTGAGAGGCTTGAGACTATTCCGTCAGGTTAGGTCAGGTCAAGATCCATGCGCATCCAGCGTCTAAAAAATGATCCATGTCTAGCGGCCATGGCAAACACGCGGCTGGCTGAGTAGCTGACCTGGCCTAACCATGGATAAGGCAGAGGCAAAACGTCACCCCCGAGCCCGTGCGCGTCTGTACATTACAGGGGGACGAATGAAGGGTCCATGCAGTTACAACGAGCAGGCACCCTCTGTCTGTTGCCCCTGTGGCCCTGTCCGGCTGTCCCTCGATCGCCACGTCCACGGCAGACGAAGGAAATGATAGCCGCGAGCCGTGCGTGGCTCGCGAGTCGTGACCGCCGGCAACCACTCACTCCCCGTGCGCGTCGTCCTCGTCCCCGGCCCGCGGGCGTCTCGTCGTCACGGGCTCCGTGCACGCAGCCGTACCCTCTCCTTTCTCGCCGTCCAGGCACAGATGCCCCGAGCGGATTAGCCCAAACGAGCAAATGGCGTGTCGGAACCGACTGCCGTCGCTGTTCAGACCCGTGCGATGCGACCGTCCGGCATCGTCGTGCTCGCTGGTGTCAAAGCCCAGGGCAAGAGTTTCCGGAAACGTGACAGGTCGGACAAGTGTCAACTGTTACTGCGACGAGCCGACGACGATACTCCTACATGTATAGTAGCCGATGTGCTATCCTGTTCGCTTGATCGTATCAGCCATACTTATCAGTCATGATACAGCGTTTTTCTCTCATAACAAAACAACATCAACCGACTTATAAGCTAAATAAACGATCAGGCAAACAGGTTAAGACGCACGTACTATTAGCATCGGCTGTTGCCCACTGCCACACTCCAGCGATTTTAGACTGGAGAGGGTCTAGTACTCAAGTTAACACGCGCGGCATGGCTGGGTTGACTTGCAAGACACATGTGGGAATCGTATTTCTGGGGATCGGACCACGCACGCACTTGACGTTAATTACTCACACGCGCGCACTGCACGCATCCGCCGCATATATATATATATATATATATATATATATATATATATATATATATATATATATATATATATATAGCTGGCCATAAAATAACTTATTCTATAGCCACCTTGATTTACGATAATGTTTGTACCAATTTACGATAACATGAATATGCATTTATGATACTCGTGTTACTACAACTCATAGTGATATTTACCATAATGTTATAGTAAATTACTTAGTAAGGAGTTACTGTAATCTCGTGGCTACAGAATAAGCTATTCTATGGCCAGCTGCAGAACAGTATATATATATATATACCCTGCCGATCGAATCAGTTTAGTTATTGTCAGTCGTGGCACACGTACTAATCTGATTCCGATACCCACATTAGTTATTGTCACATCGATAGTTCTTTTCTTTTATTAATAATAATGGAAGTGTGGGGTTCCTGGAATGTGTTCAGATTCCAACGGGCCTTGACATACATATTTGGTTTGATAATTACTCCATAGTACAAGTACTCTTATACTAAGGTCTTGTTTAGATTGGGATTAAAAATTAGTATTTGATATTGTAGCACTTTCGTTTGTATTTGATAATTATTGTCCAATCATGGCCTAACTAGACTCAAAAGATTCGTCTCGTAATTTACAATCAAACTGTGTAATTAGTTATTTTTTATCTACATTTAATACTCCATGCATGTGTCCAAAGATTTAATGTGATAGAAATAGAGTAAAAAAACTTGCAATCTATACAAGGCCTAATACGTAATTCGTGGTCATCAGTCATGTCATGGTCATGGGCGAATGCAGTGCCCCTACTACCGGTAACTTCCACGAAAGCAACAACGTCGTTGGCGTGTTGCTGTAAGAGTAGTGCAGCATCAGCAACGTAGTGTATGCAGTGCCCCTACGAAACACGTCCATTTTGTATGTGTACTACACGAGCGTGAAGCAAGCAATGCAAGATCGAGCAGCCGCCGGCGTTTAATAACGTACTCCGTCCCCATCATTGGCTAATCATTCATCTAGTGTATATCTAATCTATCCACAACGAGCAAATCTAATCTATCCCCATCATTCATCTGAAGCCTATCTATGGGGTGCAAGACTGCCGCCACATTGCGACGATTTGGTGCTCTGCAATGTTAAACGGAATGTAATCATAGAGCTCCCTAAAATATAGTGTTTGTAAACTTATCTGGCTTTGAGAGCCAACAATCAATATAATGTATGTATTGAGATTCGAAAAAAAAAGTCCACAACAACTCCATAGGGCTGCTGCTCCGTTTAACTAAATGGGGGTTGAAAAAAAGAAAAAGAAAAGGCGCTAATAACAATTCTATGCTGCTAATGGCTGCTGCTGAGACAAGACGCCGTGCATGGAACAGATGAAGTGCATGTTTGCGCAGACACATGGCACGATCGCCATCCACGCACGCGACCTGCAGCATGTTCGTTTGGCTGTGTCTTATCGTAAACGATCGTAAATTTCCAGCCGGAACAATATTTTTCTCTCACATAAACTAACCAGCAGTACTTCTTCACGAACCAGCAACGATACGAACCAGCCAACCGAACAGGCTGCTGGTCAACTAAAATAATCACTGCCGCGGCTTCCGGCCGAAGAAACACTAACGTCGTGGCCCGTGCGTGCTCTGAATCGGACGCAACGGACGTTTTTTCACCCAAACCCCCGCCGGGCCGCCGCGCCTTGGGAATCTGCCGAGCAAGAGCAAACGGCCGCGGCGGCCGAGCAAGAATAGAATAGTGCGGTGGAGGAGAGGACTAGTGCGATCCACTCCATGTGTCTACTTCCGTTTCCATCGGCACCGAGAGCCCGAGACCGCTTGGCTAGTTTGGCTGCCTGCTCTCCATGCTTCCTCAGCTCGGCTGCCGCAGCCTGCGAGGTGGCCGGACTGGACGACGGATATGGCAGCGACAGCAAGCGAGGCCTCCTCGGTCGTCCCGTCGTCATCGAGCCAAACCGAGGCGTCTGCTCGTGTATCTTTAGCCAGCCGTACGTCCGGACCAGCGGCCCGAACCTTCGTAACCAAGCACCACATTTGACCGGGGAGCTCGGGCAGAGCACCTTCAACACACTCTATAGATTTTTAATAAAAAAATATTCTCTAACATTCTCTTTAATTTGAACTCTATATATAGATATATAGATATCATCCATTTCGAATTTATCGTTAGCAAAGATCTTTCAACAAGAACGACTCTCTAGAGTGCGCACAAGATATAAAAAAACTATTGAAAAGTACAGATATAAAAAGCGATTTTTACGTAAATGATTCTCAAAATGATTGTTTAGTGAGTAACTTTGGAAATATTTTTTGGAGATACTCTTACAGGGAGCAACTAAAAATTAGCTTTGGTTTAGTTAAACAGAAGAGCTAATGGGTGAACTAGTTTTTAGTCAAACTTAGCTAGTTGTTAACCTATTAGTCAGCCATGACCAGCTAATAATGGTTGCGCTGGCTAATAGTTACCTGACTATTCCTAAAAAAATAGTTGCTTGACTAATTTTAGCTCCGGCTAATAATTAGGCTATGTTTAGATCATTGTAGCTAATAGTTAGCTGGCTATAGACCCCGTTTGGCTTGCTGAAACTTGGCTAAAACTGACTGAAAAACACTGTTATTGCTGAATTATTGTGAGAGAAAAATACTATTCCGGCTAAAAAAAGAAGTCGAACAAGCTATATATTTGAGTATTGTTTGGATCCACTGGCTATAAGGCAGAGCCATTGGTGGTCCCCCTAAAACTCCATTCATTTTCTATTTGTTATTAAAGTGAGTTTAAAGTGAATTAAAGTAATGAATTAAAATGGTTCTCCACTAGCGAATTTTATTCAAATGGTTCTCCAAATGATGAATTAAAGTGAGTTTAAAAAAGTCTCTTAGAGAATTCTCTTAAGTTTGTTTGAAATAGCTAGTGAGATACTTCCTCCGTTCCGTTTTATAAGGCATGGTCTTCTAAATTACAATATGATTATTTATTTATTTTACAGTGTATGGATACAAACTTATTATAGCTGGATAGTATATTTAACTACAAATCCAACATCATCAACTTTATATTATAGTAATTAAAAGTTATTATCCAAATTATCGATCAAAGATTTAAAAGTTAAAAAAAACGATATGCGTGTGCATATTATAAAAGAGAATGGAGGGAGTAGTTCTTAGCTGGGTGTCCAATCGAAAAATTAGCTTGGTTTGATTGGATCCAACTCAACTAGTAATTTTTAGCAACTAATAACTACCCCTTCCATCCCCTATAAATCAGCTTTTAGTTATGTATCTACAACAAGTGTTTAACTTTTAGCTATGTATCTAAAACAAGTGTTTGTCTAGGTTTATAGTTAACTAGGTAGCGTACCCATGCGTTGCTACGGGACAACTAAACTTTTGTAATAAAAACACACGAATTGCACGATAAGATAATAATACTGTAAAATTAAATACCAACGTTAAAGTGATATTTAATAAAAAAAACAAAGTTTGTGAAATTATCACGGTCACGGAGTGCGCCGCATCGCATGCTCACAAACTCTACCTTAAAGACCTTTTCGTGATGCAGCTAAGATAATGTTTTGTATCGGCAGGAAGAAATCTCCGATATCTATTTCTTTCGTGCGCCAAAAAATCCACGAATAAGTTCCGCCACATCTCCATACCATCCTGTACAGAAGTTTGAGTAGAGTGTCTGTGCTAATGCTATGGCGGCATTTCAGGGATGCATGTGAAAATTACCAAATGAATTTTTTCCATGCCCATGCTAACGCTACGGTAAACAACAAAAAAGACTATGTTTCTTAAAGATGAAGTAAATAGTAAACATGCGCGTGTGACACACACGTGACTATATCGTGATTGCTCATGCATTGAGATGGATGAAATTTATGTATCAGCGGTGACACATTTATGTGATAAAAAATCATATTAACCATTGTTGACTATGATTCATAACTACTCTCATGATCCAACACACACTGTGTTGGGTTCATAAACCCGGGGTCCCTAATGGGCCTGCTTCCCAGCAAAGCCTCGGCCCAGCAGGCCACATTACAAGCAACGCACAACTCTGGGGCCGGCCCAGATACCTAACGACAGGCCAGAAGGCCTGGCCGAGGAGGGACGTTGCTCGCTTCCGACTCCGACCCGCCTCTCCGATCGGAAGGCCTAGCCAAGGAGGAGCGACGCTCGCTTTCGACTCCGACTCGCCTCTCCGACCGAAAGGCCTGGCCAAGGAGGGGCGACGCTCGCTTCCGACTCCGACCGGAAGGCCTCCGAACCTCTACTTACAGCTCTTCTCCGACCGGCGCGGTCGGAGCAGACTGAGAAACGACCAAACGGGGACACCCACTCGGTAAAGGACCCAAGGATCAAGCGGAGCAGATACGGTGAGACTCTCAAATCAAACTGCAATACCGAGGACCGTACCCTGCACACCTGCAGGACAGTACTGTCAGGCCATGTCAGAAGGCTGCTCTGTAACCTTCCAGACATGTCAGAACACAAACAGTCTTGTGGGCGCCGACATTTGTCCTACAGTATGGTAGGCGCCGACATTTGCCATACCAGAAGACGACGATGGAGCCTACCACATGCATCTGGGCGTCAACAGTATTGTGGACGCCGACAAACCGTCTTGTACCCGACGGCGTGGGCAACAAGACTAGGTAACACACATTCTCTCTCTCTTACTTGTAAATTCGTCCCCTTCATCTATAAAGGGGATGCGCTCCCTCCTAAAAGGATGATTGATTCCGATTCTCTCTGCTTGGCTCTAGAACTATAAAGCCAGACAAAGCATATGTTCGAACACTTAGTGCACGTTGGAGCTCCCGTCACTCTTGGCCCTTCGGTCCGGAGTCCGACCGGACCTCTGATACCCATATCTTACTCCCACTCGTTTGTAACCCCACAACAAACTTCGAGCACCTGGGCTCGGGAATAAAGTCTCCGATCGACTCAAACTGGACGTAGGGCACGTTGCCTGAACCAGTATAAACCCTATGTCATTGAGTGTTAGGCCACATCCGATCACAACATACGGTAAAACTACAAATATTTACGTGTTGGTCACTTTTCGCACTGACACACTGCAACCCTGATCTGTTATCTGTATGAACCAGGGAAGAGAACTGAAATTACTAATTTGTCATGCCCCATTAGACAACATAAATCCAACAAAGGGATCATGTTAAACGTGGGAACTTATGAATGCTCGAATTCTTTTGACTGTTCCAAAAATATAAGGAAATTTGAAAGACCATTAGACATCATGTTAAAGCATGAATAGATTTTTTTGTTCCTTTATTTGCCATATATCCCGGTATCTCAACAATTAGCATATCATATTGAATCATAAAAAAATTGGACCATGGTGAGATACAGAAGCATCTGATTATGCATAGTAGATATAGTCTCCGATGGACAATGAGACAATATTCTTGAAGCAAAATCTACAAATCCTTCACTATTTTAACAGGGCTCCAGTGGTACCGAAGCAATCTCAAGTAGGTTTTCTATGTTTTAGCCTTTATTTCAGATAACCATTAATTTTTTTCGTCGGTAAACAATGTTAAACAGTTCGGGCAGCCTAGATGTAACACATTGCCTCTATCTGATCCATATCCACTCCAAGTCAACATAAACATGAGTTAAAAGCAGGTTTCAAATGAATTCCTTATTTAGTTTCACCCACTTTCAGACCGTGGTGAATCAACCAGCAGAAATCAGGTAAAAGTGGTGCACACCGAAGACAATAGGAGTAGAAAACAATTAAAAAAGGGAAATCACTATATACATGATATTTGAAATTAGAAATCAAATCACCATGGTTAAGGGGCTG
The DNA here is from genome assembly GCA_904845875.1 of Miscanthus lutarioriparius. Taxonomy (NCBI): domain Eukaryota; kingdom Viridiplantae; phylum Streptophyta; class Magnoliopsida; order Poales; family Poaceae; genus Miscanthus; species Miscanthus lutarioriparius. The sequence goes on from CAJGYO010000580.1 coordinate 16,695, forward strand.
CATGCTGCAGTATTCTATTGGAATCGAAACGAAGGTCGATCCTTCTACATGGTCGAGAGAAAAATCTGAAGCATGACATACAAGAAAGTGAATGGTCAACAAAAATTTAGAAGCAAGACATAGTAAAAAAAGCACACGTTACCCATATTATACCAATTTAAACAGTTGTAACTTTAAATGCAGAACTAGTAAATATACAAGTTCTATATTAAATAAAAAATCAGAAGCACAGTTTAACTCTCAAAGTGATAATATAGAACAAAGCACACTTAAACTTGGGGCTTGAATATTGGGAAGTTCTTGAGCAAAAGAATGCTAGTGAATGACAAGGTTGGAATGTTATTTTCAGAAGTTATGAGAAACATAATTTTTTAAGCAAAAAAATGCTAGAGAACAACAAGGTTGAAATGAACAGAAATTGGTAGCTCCTGATCTACTGAACGGAATTCAAGGTACAAGGGGTATCAGTTTTATCTAAAACCTAAGTCCATGGCTTTGAAAAGAATACATTAATATGTTAGTTTTCTTCAAAATTTCAGTCTATCTGCCCCCCCCACCACCACACACACACACACAAAAATGAGAAAGAAATATCCTGGCTGGCTCTCTGTAGAAGATAAAACACGGAAAATATCAATGTATGACCAGTATGTGTGGTTAAAAGATTGTCGAATGTTTGAACAAAGATAGTAAAGATAACATCTTGCTTTATGTCACTATTGAAAATTCCATAAAATATTTTGGTTTTCTTTTCATTTGTATGTTAAGTAAAGACCAAACTTTGTTCCTGTCAAACAGAAAATAAAGAGCAAAATCTAGTCCATTTTTGCACAACAAATATAATTGGACAGAAAGAACAAAAAATCAAAAGCATGTCGAGGCAGCAGGAAGAAATAGTATGAGAAATAAAAACAGTGAATGTTCAATATGTCTATCAAAATAATGAAGAAAAATATTTACCTTCATTTGTACTATAAATCTTCAATATCACTTTCTATACTATCCGCAACCCTAGGGTATTTTCATTCTGGACCTGGTTGAAAGAAAAAAAAAACTTCTGAATACTCAGTTCTCATTCTCTCTCTCTCTCTCTCTCTCTCTCTCTCTCTCTCTCTCTCTCTCTCTCTCTCTCTCGTCTATTGGACCATAGCTAATTCTTTGTTTCTCTAGGTTCACATCTTTTTCTTTTTCTAGGCAGCCATCATTGGAAGCAACATCTGTGCTGCAGCTATATATATTAAAATCTTTGCCCTCTTGTCCATCTAAATAAAAAAATTACTAAGTTAGAAGTCATTTATCTCAATGACTCGTAATAAGCATAGATGGCAGTCACTGCAATGCAACATACAGATCATGTATATGTTCACAAAGAGAAAAAAAATCAACTAATCATGTGCATGTGTTAGTTCTGAGGTAAAAAAAATACAAGTACGACATGGTTGATCTGTTCATCACCAGTGAAGGAGGATTTAGAGGAGAGTGTCGATCTAATTTTATCAGATGAGAAGGGAGTGAAGGAGGGTGCCATCTTGGAGGAGGGTATGATGAAGGTACTCTGTCTTCTTACCTGGAGAAGGAGGGGACGTCCTTTCTCCCGCTTGGCTAGACGGCCGGCGACAATGGAGGGCCGTCGCCTCTTGCTCGTGTGTCGCAGACCCGGCCGTTGCACGAGTTGGATGCGCCCCAAGGGCAGGCCGTATCGGGAGACGAAGGCGCCCTAAGGGCCGACGGCGTAGGGATGAGAGGCCTGGCAGATGGAAGTGGCAGTGGGAGGAGGTCGTCGTCACCGGCGTTTGACCCATCAGCAGCGCGACGTCGTCACCCTGTGTGCAGCACGCCCGATCAGCGACTCCCATGCGCGGGCGAGCCAAGGAAGAGGCGACACCACGGATCGCATGCGTGATATGCAGCATTTGAGTTTAGGAAGACAATTTTACATCATGAATCATATACTATTTCTAAATTATCCTAACTACATTTATATATTCTTTCCCTATGGTACATTTGCATTAGAAATCCTTTCTTAGTCTTTATTTTTTCCCCACCCTTCCACCTGCCGGCGCACGGAGTCGCGGTATCGCACGGGGAGAGGTAGAGCGATGACCCCAATAATTGTCGTACGATTCAGTTATCTTAATTTTGTTCTTTTTAATTGTAGGAGATTTTGAGACTGAGGCGGTGACCAAACGGGGCTTAACAACCTTACCAGACAAAAAAGGCCCTGGTAGGTGTTAGGGGGGCGTGCGACGCGGTTGGTGACGTCTGATTGTGAATGGCTCAAAAGCCATATCCCATTTGGTCCCTGGTGTACATCTATCTGCCCTGCATGCGACAAGGGACTAGAAGCCAATAACCATCTCATGTACTACTCACGAAAAATAAACTACTCCGTACTCACATGTAGCATTCGACAAACATAATATATAGAAAAAATGAGTTCTGTAGCACTAAAAGGTTACGCCATTCATAAAATACTATTAAAAGATTTTGTCCCCCGTAAAACATCACCGTTAACTAAAACTAGCATTCTGTTAGTTTTTTTTATTTACAAAAACGTTAACCTAACTAAAACCCAAACCGGAAATGACCTACTTGCCCTTGCCTTATCCTGTCAGTCAGCCATACGCGACATGGGAAATAGTATGCCCAGAGAGACGCACACACGCAGCCGCGGGGAGCTGCAGGCGCGCTCGCCTCCGCCGGTCGCCGCGCGCCGCTGCAGGCCGCCTCCGCCGGCCGTCGCACGTCCTTGCACGCCACCTCCACCGGCCGTCGCGCAGCCCTGTGCGCCGCCTCCACTGGCCGCCGCATGGCTTGCGCGCCGCCTTCGCCGGCCGCCGCGTGCTCGTGGGCGCTGCCTCAGACTACCGCCACCTCCGCCGGCAGCCGCGCGCTCGTGCGACAGGGACTGGGAGCGCTCTCCTTCCACGTGCTGGTCCATCGGAGTCACCCTCGCCTCGCCCGCGTGCAGGCCTCCAAATCCGTCGTCGCCTCCCACGTGCGCGGGCCACTGGAGCAGCGCTCGTGCAAAGGCAGCCAGACTGCCACAGCCAGTAGAGCCTCCCACGCGTGCCGGCCGCAGGAGCCAAAATTGCGCGGTGGTCGCTGGAGACGCCGCGGCCTTGTTTGCGTGCGCGCCGCCTCAGACTACCGCCGCTGCCGGATGGCCTGGGCGCCGCCTCCGCCTCCACTGGCCGCACCGGGTAATGTCTAGGGGTATTTTGGTTGAAGATAACAGCTCCATTACCCTATTCTAACAGGATGGTATTTTCGGTTCATGATCTAACCTTTTGATGGTATTTTGCGGTGGCGCAATCTTTCGGGGTTATTTTACGGACAGCGATCTTTCAGCGCTATAGAACCAATTTTCTAAAAAATATATATTTATATAGAAACCCGCACGAATTGAGCAGAAAATGGTTCAAACGTGTAAAGATAGACACAACGAGTCTGTTTGCTGGTTGGTTTCTGGACTGATAAGCCCGACTGATGCTGGTTTATTGTGAGAGAAAAACATTATTAGCTGACTGATAAGCTCTTGCTAAAACCAACAGACGAACAAGCTAGATAACTGTAGCAATATAAAAATAATACTGTCCAGACGGGTGCCACACTGACTCACCATAGCAAAACTCTACCCATCTGATTTTATGTTGATCACTCCGAGTCTATTTACATATAAAGGTTAATTATTAGCTAGCCGAAAATTAACTAAAATTAGCTGTAACGCGTGTAAATGTCCGTTTTCATCCCTACTAATTGTTTAACTAAACATTTAACTAATCGTTAGCTAATTAACTAGTTAACTCTAACTAATTTAACTTAATTTTTAGACCCCAACCGTAATCTATAGGATCCCAACAGGCCAGATATTGTGCCCAAATATCTATAGGATCTTATCCACTTAATGTTTAGCTCATTTGTGCCCAAATATTCTCACGTTTATTTACTTAAAAGAAAAAGAAAAGTCGACCAGGATTGTCAAGAAGATCATAGGCTGGCAGACACGCATGCGGCTTCTGGAGAATCCAGACTGACAGCACAGGAGCGCAGGGGTGGCAGGGAAGAAATCATCAAATGAGGGGTCAAACCCTGTCCCATCCAACGGTTCTTTCTCCGTCCGTACACCACCACGAGTAGAGAAGACTGTAAATACTGGTGGAAAAAGTCATGGTTGGTGGACCCACCCCCGAACGTGCTGGTGCTGCTGGCTGTTACTCCTCCGTGCCTTGTCTTGGAAACGAGTTTCACACGCGCCGGCTCACACTTCTTGTGTGCCATGCCACCCAGGCTTACCATCTCCCCGCTTAACAATAATAATAACAATAATCCACGAAAATAATTACTCTTCTTCTTCTGGACTTATCACTTGACTGCCCTACTAAATTCGCTGCCTCTCAGAAACATATAATATTTCTGTTTCAAATTAGAATGTGTGTTCACACAACTAACTCATGTTTGGTGAAAGAACTTGCAACGTGAGCTTTGGCGCACTATTGGAAACTACCATTTTCTACTCCCACTATATCGTAACAATAATAATAATTCATAAATAAAAGGCTCATATCCATATTTTACCGCCACAGTTATTTGCACGGACGGAATTTACATGACTTTGATTTGAAAACACGGACCGCGAGACAAAAGACTGTCCATGAAAAAACTCATTTTCTAAGTTTATCTCAAAAAACCGCCTAATGCACCTTAAAAAACTCACAAAAATGCCCCCATTTGGAAGCAAAACGTCCAAGAAAGCATAAAGCCGCCCACCCTCCCCTCTCCCACTCCAACCATCTCCCCTTCCCCTTCTCTTCTCGCGCAGCCAAACGTCTCCGCCTCCTCTCCTCCCCCTCGCCGCCGCGCTCGCCAGGCAGCCACCCCTATTAATTCTCCTCCTCCTCTTCCACGTCCACCACTCCGCACGCTTGGACGCACAAGCTTCTCCTCCTCCTTCGACGTCGTGCGGTTCGCTTCGCCTACTTCCTGCCGTTCCTGTCTGTGCCGAGACATGCGAGGCAGAGCCGAGTCAGAGGAGAGCACCAGAGCAGGGCAGCCAGCATCCAGCACCCAGCGGCGGCCAAGGAAGGAAAGAAGAGCCGGCGCCATGTCCGTGCGAGTGGCGTCCGTGCCGGCGGCGACTAGGGCCGCGGGCGCCGTGGCGCCGTGGCCGTACCTGGAGCACATGGCGCGGTGGGAGCGGCAGGTGGAGCGTCGTCAGCTGTTCCTCCGGAGCTACCACTTCTCCCGCGACGCCGAGTCCCCGCGGTCCCCGCGCGCGCGAGCCAGACGCGTCGTCTGGGCGGGGCTCCGCCGCCTGCGCCGCGCCGCGGCCACGGGCCTCCGCCGCCTCCGCGCGCGCCTCCGTCTCTGCTTCGGCTGGGCCACACGCCGCCGCGGCTCCTCCTCCTTGCCACGCCGCTCCGCCACCGGCGGCCATCGCTACGGCCGCCTCTCCGGCGCCGGCAAGGCCCGCGCCGCCGCCGAGTCCGTCTTCTTCTGGTAGCGCGCCCGCCCTGCGCTGGCGCCGCTGCCGATGCAGAGCACTCAACACTGCACAGAGCACAGGCGTGCGTGCGAACTCGAAGCATCCTTTGCTTCGTCTCCTTGGTTGGCGTGTGTGAAACGGAGATGAGCTTACTTAGACAAGAATTAGCTGGTGCATGTTAACTTCTACTGCTGTTCTGTGGAGTGCTTGCTTAAACTAGCGGTATTACTTCCTAATTAGTGAGGACAAAGAGTGTTAATTAATTATTAGTGGGGGTTATTAAGGGTATTTTTTCCTTTCATTTTTCATAGCAACTCGCTCCTTGTCTTGTCTGAATATATTCTCCTGCTTTTCTGTATCTGTCTGTGCTCTGTTCTTGGTTCCCCTGTTCTCCTTGCCTTGCAAATTGCAATTGCGCATGGAGATTACAGTGTCAGTGAGGTGTTTTATGTTGTGTGTGTGGCCCTTGTAAGGTACTCATACGAGGCATGTGGATGGGATGGCACCAAACAAAAGCAAATCCACCGCACTATAATATAAATACAAAATGTGAAATCTTTGGGGGCCGCTAGCGCTAAATGGATAGATTCTTCAATCATGCAGGCAGGATGAGAGTATGAGCAGAACGATGTCCTCTTTGCAGTTGCAGGGAGACTGCCAAGAAAGAAAAGTCCAAGCACTGAAACCCTCCATTTTATCAGGTCTAAAAAGCAGGGCCGTGTTTAGTTGGAGGCCGATTCGGCGCCGTCGGATTCGGCGATACTGTTCATGCACTGTAGCGTTTTGTTTTTATTTGGTAATAATTGTCCAATCGTTGACTAATTAGGCTCAAAACGTTCGTCTCGTAGAGTACAACCAAACTGTGCAATTAGTTTTTGATTTCGTCAACATTTAGTACTCCGTGCATGTACCACAAGTTTAATGTGACAGGGAATCTTCTTTTTGCGTAGTGCCAAATTCTGGAAAATGGGGAACTAAACATGGCCTAGGTGGTTTTGATCTCCGAAGCAGGTGTCCACGTTTCGTGTCCAGCTTTATCTCAAGCGCGTGTCGCGGTCAAAAGACAGCGGCCAGCGGCAGGGTTTTGCAGCTCAGTTTTGCTGTCTTCCTTGCGAGGCAGCGAGGGCGATGGCCAATGCAGCAGCTGCTTTCTCACCCCTTTGGCTTTGCTTTCTTTCCCACGTCAGCTTCTCCCTTCCAAGAATTAACAAAGCGGATTCCGTGTCAGATTGGGAACTCACCCCCCATATCTGCCCTCTTGAATTTGCCTGCCCTGCCACTGCCAGGACCCGCACCAGCAGCAAGCATTGATCTGATCTCAAAGAAACAGGCAAATTTTGTCGAGAAAACAGCAGGCGAAAACTGAACCTTTGCCAGCCATTTGTTGACTGACTGACCGGCAAAAACAGGTCCAAAATGACAGTTTTTGCTTGCAACCGCTCGTCAACCGAGAAATGAAGGTGGATCAGGACACATGTCTGCTCTGCAGACGTCCGTCCGATCCCCCCTGCATGTAGTGAGTCGTGAGCGAGGAACTTCATTCGTCGGCACGATGAGTATCTTCAGTACAGGTCTCAAGGAAGAGCAGATCGTCCGGTGCCATCTTAAAACCGTCTTTATGGTTTTGTATAATACATACATGCAGTGGTACCGTAGCGGGAAATGGATAATGGGGTCTTGTATTGTACTCCTGTCCATCTGGTAGCTTCCCTGCCCCCCCCCCCCCCCCCCCCCCCCAATGCCCACAACCACCCACATCATGGTACAAATTCTTCTTATCAAGTGCTTTCATTTTATATTTGTCTAACCCTGCACTGCATCTAGTGTGCTAGTAGTGCTTAGTTACTCTCACTGATGATCACAACTGACCGCCATGATTGCGCTGGTCCATACCTCGGATTATATAATAATAGCAATAAAAGAGAGCAGACGCTGGATCAATCGAGGTGGATTTGTGCAGTGCTAATTGAAGCCGTAGCCGTGGGCTCGTCACTGCAGCGTCCCCACCATGGGGTCTAGTTCTGTTCTTGCATGGGTTTCCAATTGAGTTTGTTTGGCTTATTTTTTCAGCAACGAATAATATTTTTCTCATATCAAATCAGCCAACATTACTTTCAGTCATGATTTATTAGCCAAACAAACCCAAACGACTGGGATGAGTGACTCGATGGTTTGTTTGCTCCTGGAGGGAATGCGATGCCACCATGGTCCAGAAGATCTGGTCGAGAGGCTTCGACGTTGATATCTCTTCTCCTGCCGTGCTCAGTTTCTCACTTTCTTCTCTGGACGGGATGTGTCTCGTACCGTCTGTGATTGATTTGAAACGGTGACAAGACTGTATGAGATCTAGTATTGCGTGATGAATGATGATAAAGTAGCAGCAGTCTAGAAGCGCTCAGCTCAGAAGATACTCCGTACGTGCCAAAGGCCAAAGCAGTGAGTGAGGTTTGGAGTTTGGAGAGCCAAACCGAGACAACATTCGAATCCGACAGGTAAGCTACTGGCTTCAAAAGGGCGTCGGTTTTGAAACGGTGAATGCGCTAGCTACAGATAAAATATATACCTCCTCGCTTTTGTGATATGCAAATGAGTAGAGAGTCTGTTTGCGGCTTACTTTTGGGTGAGCTACTGCTGTAAGAGAACGAGGATGTAAGTGTACTGTTGCTGTTGGAGCGTAGAAGTAGAAGCAGCACATGTGCAAAAATTAGTTGGCCTTGGAAGAGCAACTGAACGAGCGTGTTGAAGATAGCTATACTCCCTCCGTACTCGTATAAGAGGTCGTTCTGAGCGAGCCGCTCGTTTTCGCAAAGGAAGTCGCCCAGGCTGCATGGGGCTCCAGATGGACGCGTTAGCCCCTGACGCTTTGTTCCTGCACGCCCGTCGCCAGCATGGCTCGACAATGAATTAATCACGGCTCTTCGTTTTGTGCACGCTCGCTCGTGTCAAGGCTCTTCATCATGCGCACGCTCGCCTCCCGCAGCACGCGCTCGCCGCTAGTTCGTCTCCCGCAGCACACGCTCGCCGCCGGCGCCATGAAGCTCGCTCGCGCCATGGAGGAGGCGCTGGACTCCGTCGAGGCCCTGGACTCCGTCAAGACGCTGGACACCGTCGAGCAGGCGCTGGACAACGTTGAGGTGATGGACTCCGTCGAGCAGATGTTGGACAACGTCGAGCCGCTGGACACCGACGAGGCAGTGGACTCCGTGGAGTCGCTGGACTCCGTCGAGGCGCTGGACACCGTTGACATCGTGCCGGACTCCGTCGAGATGGTGCCCGACTCCGTCGAGTCCTTGTGTCCTTGCTGCGGCACATTCCACGCTGGCGACGTCTTCGGAGAAGCCTGCTTCCAAGCTCGCCGCCACACTCGCAGGTGTGCGCGTTGTGGCCTTTTACATGAAGACTACGATATGCCAGCAAGGTGGTTGCATGGCATGGAAAAGTTTGATTGTGAGTTCTATGTTACTGATGTGGAGAAACTTCAAATGGATGGTGACACAATACTGCTATCTGACGACGTTATCAAGAAGTTGGACGAGATCTATAATATGAAGAAGTTGGAAGATGCAAAGATGGTTTAATGCTACTAGAGTGACGTCTAAGCAAACCTTTTTTCAAATACCTTTGTATCCTAACTTTGCTCGTACCAAGTTTACTAGACACATCTTCTATGGTCATTCTTTGCTTGAGAGGAATGTTGCATAGTAGTTCCAAATCAAGAGGGACTAACTTGCGGCCACATCTACCCTTCTTTTTACTTGCAACCACAACCGGAATGTTTTGAGCAAGTTGGTGAACACCTCGCTTCCATAGGCGCTGAACTGATCGAATGTGCAGTCCAAATTGGTCAGCAACAATTCTTGTATCCTTTTTGGCTAGTTTCCCATTCTTGCTTCTAGCCAACAATGCTTGATAAACTTATTTTCTAACGTCTTCTGTCATTTCTTTTCTTCGATGGTTTGCTTCAATGGGAGCAGCATGTTCTAGTAAAAGAAAAAAAAGAATCACTTGTTAGCCACGGCTTACATTAAAAATAATCAAAAAATTAAAAGAACAAACGGAGAAGAAATTACCAGCCACTGCACCAAATTCATCTAGCGGCAGGTTCAAATCAAATCCTGTCAAAATAAGAAGCAATGATATGAGAAACGATTGAGAGAAAGGGATAGCACAGTACATGCACAAGAGAAGAAGTAATACCATTGCCATGCTCCAACGGAGGGTCATTGAGATCAAACGCAGCGTCGCCGTCGTCATCTTCAGGCTCGTGCAGAGCAAGTGTGGCCGTCGTCATCTTCAGGCTCGTGTAGAGCAAAGCCAGCGTCGCCGTCGTCATCTTTAGGGTCGTTGAGATCAAACTCAACATGGTCGTCGTCGTCTTCGGATACAGGCTTGTTAAGATCCAACATAGGAAATGAATCGGCCATGTGTAGCTAGACTAGAGAAGATGGCTCAGTACATGAACAAGAGAAGAAGTGGCGTGGAGAAGAGACAAAGCAAGTTGGCACAGTAAATAAGCACTCAGGTGACCCAAACGTCGGTCATGCAGCCATCCACCACCCACCAGCCATCCAAACGAGCGCGCAGGCAAAAACGCGCCATGGTACGAGCGCCACGACAAATAATTTGGAAAACGAGCGCCATGCAGGCTCCCCTGCGCGCCGCCATGCAGTCCAGGCCGAAAAAATCGAATCTGAGCGCGCGCCATGCATGGCAAAAACAGTGCCATGCAAAATGAAGACGACAGCAAAAAAGTGCGGTGGCCAGGAGTCGAACTCGGCTGGCCAGAGCCAAGCCTCGATGCGCTAGCCATATGAGTTGGGAAGTTTTCTCATATAGAATGCACCCGCAGCCCTATTTAATAGGGGCAGACAGGAAAAAATACCCCCTAATTAATTACTCCTTGGTATGCACAATCATGTTCTAAACGACCTCTAATACGAGTACAGAGGAAGTATATATTTGGAAACTTCTAAAAAGATCTTAAGATTATAAGGGAGAAGATAATTGTCATGCGAAATTCTAGAGCTAACTTCACGTAAATCATCCCATGTCAAATCTCATAAACTCTCTTATTTCTTGTATCAATCATGCTATTCTATCAAATAAACCACTAGAATGTTTTAAGGTGCTCAATCCAATCCAAGCTTGTCTCTTTTACAGATCTAACCCACCAAAAACATAAGTCACGATGAAATCCGATCAAAACAGGGAAAAACAGAGGAGCTAATAACTCACCTCTGCGCCGTCGGGCGGTAGATACGTTTAGGGGCGAATCCCTCGACCTCTGCCCCGCCTCATCGGGGCAAGGCCGTTTTGAGCCCACCCCCTGCTCCTGGGCAGAGGGGCTCGCTCCCCTTGACTCTTGGGGAGCGACGGCGGAGCCACCCGCCTCCGCCAACATCTTAGGCGCGACAGCAGAGCTGCCCGCCCTCATTGACTCCTGAGAGAGGCCGACGGTACGTCCCACCTCCGCTGGCTCCCTAGACGTACCCTCCCCTCCATGGAACGGGAACGGTCCCGACTCCTGCAAGGACGAACCAATACCTGTCAGCGCATCCTCGTTCTCCAGGATGTCCCACTCGACATCGTCGGCTACCTCGTCGTCGTCACCATCGTCGTCGCTGTCGGTGTCCCCCCGTTCCTGCGCCTGCAACTTCCGCTGCCTCTTCCTCTTCATGTCCTCCTTCGCCTTCCTCAGCCGCTCAACAGTGAACTACCGCACCTAACCACGACATCAGGCCGAACCGTGCGGCGGCGCAAGCGTTCCAGCGAATTAGGGCATTAACGGAGGAGTAAATATTGTGGGGAAGCACCAGGAGCTCACCGCAATTTGAGATGCAGTGACGGTTGAAGCGGAGAAGGGGTCGGGGTGGTCAGTCCACGCGCGAGTTGATGGGGCAGCGGCGCTCCAAGGCGGGCATCAACGTGTCACCTCGCCGTCGACAAGCACCCTGGCCAAAACCACACGAGCACCGAATAGGGGACATCAAGGTGAGCTCAGGGATATGATCAATCGAATTGCAACTAGCCCTACGGGCGTTACCCCCAATTTCCCGAGCACGACAGCGATTTTTGACCAGCGACGAGCCAAACACCAAATTAGCCGACCACAATGCCCATCTTTGCCTTGGTGTGGGCCGGGCTACTAGATACCTCCTAGGCTACTTGCTGGTGCGAGGAATCAAACTGCGGAGCCTCGAGCAAGGTGAATTGGAAGTGCGGGAAGTGCGGTGCCCCTGCTGCTGCCATGTCGCAGAGAGACACACGGGCGGGCCAAGCGGGTTAAAACGGAGCGGTACAAGCACGTGCTCCCAGCTAACGAGGCAGGGAAGAGATTGGCGTGGTGCGCATGGCTTGAAGCGGTGAAACCCGAGCGGGCCCGCATGCGTCGTCGAGCAGGAAAAGCAAGGCAGAGGAGCGTCACCTCGACACTACGACTCGGACCGGATGGCCACGATGCGGCGGCAGCGGCACTGGCTCACGGTAGTTGAATCAGAGGGCGGGTAGGTGAAATGTGCAACTGACACACACGCCACCTCGGCTAGACGGCGGCCACCGTGGCATCGGCCCGGACCTGCGCACGGCCTAGTGGCACAGCGCGGGTTGGCCAGTAAGAGGCAAGGAGAGGCGAGAGACACGCCACAGCGTTAGTTGGCATGCGGCAGCTGCACACGTGCTGGCCCGTAGGGAGAGGCCACGGCCGACCACGGACCAAGCCCGACACACGCTATACACCTGCGCATGGTGACCACGCCCACGGGGCCAACGGCCGAAGCGGTGCCAAGCATGGTTATTAAAGCAGCCTAAAAACTACTCATCGATTCAGAGAAGGCTCAACTAATTCCATGACCCCAAAGTCAACACTAACAGCTAGCTAGAGGAGCAATCCATACAACTAGAGGATGGCCATAGAGGAAGTAGAAGCATGCCAAAACGAGCTCATCGCGCCGGCGCCAGTTCACGAATAGAACCCCGAAACATGATTCGTCACACGTTCTAAAGGGTTTTGGGCAATTTTTACGAGTTCCACGTGACAACCAACATGACTATAACCTACACCATGCTCAAGTGCTCGTCTTGTTGCAACCAACTGTACAAAAATATGGATGTATTGATTAATCATTTTTGTTGAATTTAAAATGCCAAAATGGCATTGTCTACAATTCTTTTCCAACTTGGACGGAGTAAAGGCTTGGTTAGAACTAACAACCTTTAGCGCTTTTGCCATAGTTTTTAAAGGGTCTAAATCTTGCCGGTTTCAACTAATAATTGCACCATGACCTAGCCCATACTACATACTAACTCATAGGAATAAAATATTAAAGCACTAATTAAGTATGTTCCACTATATAATTTACCAAAGATAGCACTTTAAACTTAAATCGTTTGTTTGCCGACTTAATCGTGAAGAGTGGATTTAATTTCAATTTGATTTCCGAGCTTCCCAAAAAATACTAGCTGATATTGTTATTCTCCAATATTTAAAATTGCATACCCAGCTACGTAACTTGCCCTCAATATTTATTTCCACACTATACTCTAGTTATAATTGGTCGTTGTTCATAGAAATTGTTTTCATGCCAACAATTAACACAACTCATTCTTTTCTTTTTGTTAGGAGTTTTCATCACCACCTCTTTACGCTAAGTAAATGAACTCACTATTATTAGATCTATCTCTCAGGCCATAATCTCGGTGCTAAGCGAGCTCGTAACACCAGAGGTGTTACAAGTAGGGTGCTAGCTGCTGTGGTGTGGATGGACCTTGGTGTTATCATGTAGTCAAGGGAGCCACGGGCGCCGCCTGACGTTGTGGGGCCCCTGACACTTGACCGTCAGGGGCTGTCTGTTGTGGTTTGGCCTCCACTGGGTGAACCTTCTCGAGATGTCGATTTCTAGTTCGAGCACCGGCTCGGATTGGAGCCGAGCAGGGTCAGGCTCGGGGTGCCGTCAATCGAGAGGCCAGAGCCTTGATGAGCCCCTGAGCCCCGAGCAGTGGCCTTGGGCGCACTCGGACTCTGCCCAACTCAGACCGAAGGGTACGCGTGAGCGTATCCAATGGGTATTGTAACACCCTAAATCATTTACTAAAATATGTCATGAGCATCATATTTATGTGTTAGTCCATGTGATAAAGTGTGTCGATCAATTTCTTTTAACCTAAAATGACTAATAAAAATGTTAAACGGAAGTTGATTCAATAGCTCATGTATATCAAGTAGGGTTTAAAACTAATTTTTATTGAACAAAAATGCTATAGAACATATATGTTGCGCTTAAATAAAGTTTGGAATTTGAACTTTGTAGATGACAGTAAAATACTTGCTGTTGAAAATGATATTACTAACTAATATTTCTACCAGCCTAGGAATTGCAAATTGAAATGAAGTTCAGCTCAAAAACTTAAAAATTTTCTAAGTTTGTCAGCAACTAGTCATTGCTATGTTTAGCAAATTATTTTGAGAGGTTGAATTAAGAGGTGGTGTCGTGTTTTAGCTCAGATTGGTAGCCAAATGGGCCCTCTTTAGCATAGTGAAGGCGATTTAGTGTCAACCTCAACCGTTTAGTTGCTATCGACGCTTTAAAATTCGTGCATGACACGTTCTTGGGCTGGCTCGCCGGGTCGACGCGGTCACCAGGCTCAGGCGCTCGGCATCACCGCGCTGGATGCGCGTGCGTGCGTTGTCGCGCGTGGCCGGTCGTGGCTGCCTCTGGCCTGGCTGTGTCTCGGCCCCGCTGACCCCGCCGCGTGGAGCCGCCGCTGCTGTCGCCTGCCCCGCCCCACGCCGCGACGGAGCCGCTGCCGACGCCATCACCTCGCCGTCGCGTCCGCACTGCTGCCCTGCCTCTTGTTGCCGCTACCGATGCCACTATGACACTGTGCTGCGCTGCCGCTCGCCTTGTCCTCGCACGCACGTGGGCTGTCACGGCTGCCTCGTGCCATCGCCTCGCCTTAAAGGCGCTGCGACCGCGCATGCCGCGCCCCCACCTGCCTCCGCGCGCGCACGTGGTCTGGCCGTGTTGTCGCGGGTGCGTACACGCCGCCTCGGGTCCGGCCGACCGCTTACCGCCAAGCCGAGGATGAGCCGCGCCAGACCTGCCTCTCCCTCTCTGCCACCGTGACCGGCCAACCCCGCTCGCTTAATCCGGCATGGTTGAGTCACCATCGCTCGATTCATCACGTCCCTAGATTCTTCATTAAGCCACCTGACCACCGACCCCACCCAACCTTGAAGCGAGCACGGCCAAGCTCCAATTTGGAGTTTTGCCCACCGCCGTGCCGATAAGGCCGCGTCCGGTCGTGGATGTGGGCAGCCCTCCTACCGTGCATCCCGAACCAATTCACCTGCACCACTAGCATAGCCTTGACTCCCTCTTCACCCTGTGCGCCTTAGCCGAACCGCTACTGCCTCTCTGTCGTCGCTGACGCAACCGTGCCACCGCGGTGCGCCGCCGCATGGCTCGGCCGCACGTGGCCAGCCCTCCTCTGCCATCCTCCACCCCAACCGTCACCTCGACTAGGTCCACGGTAGTCTACTGATGCTCCCTCGCTAGCCAGTTAGGTTCTTAGGTGCTCTAGATTACCGGGGCAGCTGTGCCGCCATCGTGGATGGCCGCGCGTCGCTGTAGCCTTCCCTAGTCAGTCGTGTCACCCCGCACCGCTGCTTAGCGTAGCCGCTTGGGTCAAAGATGGTGACCGGCCCGTTAGGAGGTCGGTCGCAGGTCCCTGGTGGCCGATGCAACCGCGCTGTGTCACCGACCGCCGCACCACCGTGGGCTGGGTCGTCGGGGATGCGCGTGGGTGAATTAGGGAAAGACCAGGAAGTTAAGTGAGAAGTTCTGAGAGATAGGAAAAATAGTGTTAGTACTTAATTATAAATTGGGATGAGTTCGATGTCTCTTTTGCAAAGTCGTCTACGCGCGCGGGATTCCCCGACGCGGGCCGTCTCCGCGTGGGCCGGCCTCGTATGGGCCGCGCCTGCGGGACGCCGCGCGCGCGTTGTGTCACGTGGGCTGCGCGGGAGATTTCATTTTATTCTTTTCCTAAGAAATTAGAAATAATTTTCTAATTTAATTTTTGAGCTGATCTTTGGTAAATCATATATCCAAAAATTATAAAACAAATTTTGGTAGGTTTCTAAAATTATGCTCTATCTGTTAGTGTATTTAGTTCATATATGTACATGTTGATAGCAGGAGCTATTAAATCATTTAAAAATGTTTAATATTGTTAGGAGAATTATTGTAGAAATTTTTGTGGCAAATTGGTGATAGCGTTAGTCCTAAAATTTTTATAGTAGCTTCATTATATTATTATGTGCTCACTGTAATTTTTGTAGCTTTAGAATAGACTAAGCATTAGAGTAGTAAATGTTCTTTGTTTTAAATATACATTAAATCATTAGTAGAAATAAAGATATATCCTTCATTTATAAAACTAGGTGTTTGTTAGTTGAACGCAACACTTTGCTTGGTAAAGATGATAGTTAGCTTAGTACCTTAGTCATTAGAGCTAGCTTAGTAGCTTAGTATGTGTATTCTTAGTTTAGGAGTTGCTATTGCTTAAATACTAAGTGTTGCATCATCATCGCATGCATGTAGAGAACGAGTTGACGAAGATCGTGACCACCGACGATCACGAGTTCGAGGAGTACGAGGAGGAGATTCTCGTGCAGGAGGAGGTCCCGGAACCACCACTGACTGGCTCAGCTGACACCGCGTCTGCCCAAGGCAAGCCCTGGTGCATAACCTCTTATTTTTTATAATCACTGTTTATATATGTTATGTGCATTTACGTTATAGAAATTTTATGAAAACCACCTGTATAAATATAACTGTCCTATGAGTCATACTAGTATAGGTTCGAGTAGCTGTTATGCTTAGGTTTTCGATAGCGTGAGTAACCTGCCGTTACTCACAAAAGGTGATTATTATTACTCTCATAATAAAATGATGAAAAGAAAAATAAAGATAGTGCAGGGATATGGTATGGGTATTGGTGGGTGTAACAGGTTGTGTCCCGTAGCCAACGGGGCTTAGTTTGGTTACACTGTTTTTCCTGTTCGAGTCGATTAAGGACCGTCCGTTGCTGTGGATGGTAATTAGGTCACAGACTTATAATCCTGAGCACATACTTGCTTATGGGAGCGGGAAGGCTCGTTACGCTCTTGTCATGGGTTCCGGCTCTTTCCGGACCGACTGATTGGAGACAGGGAAAGGTGGAGGTCTAAGCATCATATTGAGACCGGGTCTCAAGTGTGGGGGCTTGGAGTCTAAGTTTGGACGGAGACCTGGACTCCGTGACATGAGTGAAATGGGTTGGTCTTGTTTGTGCCTGGGGTACAAACGGGGCGTGTGTTTCGAGGTATCCAGCTGGGATACATTAGTTCGCGAATTGCCGTTTCTGTGAGATGGTACGACTTGACTATGGTATAGCACCGTAGCAAGAACTGAAAGATGAAATATGCTGAAATAGTTCTGATGGCTCAACCCTTGCTTGAAAATAGAACATGTGCTTACCTAGAATGGTTAGCTAATGAAGTAATCATGACTGCTAATAAACTTGACTATAAGGATGAATTATTAGTAACGCTTTTCGCAAACAAAAGAAAACAGCAAACCCATATTGCCTATCATACTCCTTGGAGTCGGAAAACTATTCCCACTAATCGGGTAAGTCTTGCGAGTACATTGTGTACTCAGGGTTTATTTTACCCTTGTTGCAGGTGCAACTTAAGAAGTAGCTCTTGTGTGGAGGATTCTTCTGGTGGGCACAAACGGATCCTTGTATCGATTCCGCTAGATGTTTATTTTCATTCCGCTGCTTAATTATCGCACTCTGAACTCTGGTATTATAATAAATGATTTCCAAGAACTCTGGTCGTATGAAATGGACTAAGTATGATTTTCAAGAACTCTGGTTGTATGAAATGGACTAAGTATTGTCAGTTCGTTCTCATTATTGGATTCTGAATGTAAAACGTGGATTGTTTCGAGTTCTTCCTTAGGGTGTGCTCGACGGAACTGTCCGATATAGCTCCATTTCGAGGTGCTTAGTGTCTAGTGAAAGACGAGAGCTTCCGAAAGCGTATTATTTCGGACGGTTCTGCCACAGCTATAGCCCTCGAGCGATCCTGGAGGATCTGTTGGCCGATAGCCTTTTTCCCGGGGACTTGACATGCCCCTATATTTTACTCTGGTCACTCTTCCTCCTCTGAAGGTTGGTGTCTGCTACTCTGCTATAGTGTTGTAACTGTTGTCTCCTACTCTCGTTTGAAGAAAGTGAAGATGTTATCTTTTTTTTTTTGAAAGTGAAGATGAAGATCCTCCTTGCTTTCTTTGCCTCTTCCATTTGCCTATTTATGATCCTGTTTACATATATTTAAACTATACATACATGGCTGATCACTACTCGCTATATATACATGGCTGACCAGCCATCTAGGCACATGAACGGCTAAATGTTCGACTGGCCGGCTAGGACTGAATAATCGACCCCGATTGACGACTAATCATGATTATTCGTCTAATCGGTGGTCTTACGACTAGCCTCGACACTTCCTTCATACATCAGTTTATAGTCAGGTGTGCGATCAAGCCTTTTGGCAAGACTCGGAATGGAGATGCAGGTTGAAACATGATCCAACACTATGCAGAAAAGGAGATGATCGGGAATACCCGAACTGAAATTTCAGGTAGTGATATTTCGGGACTAAATTCAGGTAGCGTTTTCCATTACCCAAATTTCTTACTACCCAAATTACCCGACCCAAAAAATTCGGGTAACCCGAACGCCCAGGGCCAGATGACATTGTAGATATAATTTTCAGCCATGTAGACATCAGTTGATCTCAAGTCTGATTATATATAAAAAAAACTCGACCGGAGGTTAAGACTGCCCCCGCAGCATTTCAAATAAGAAGGATCTTCTCACCCGGCCGAGAAAACCCCCGAACCCCCGCCCCCACCCTTACACGGTGGCTTTCCGTCGCCCAAGTGAGAATTGGGCCGGTGCCCCCAGTGCTTTGGTTATAGGAACGGGCGAGGGGATTTTTTTTTAACCTCAGCCTGAAATTCGCTCCCACAAGGAGTCGAACTCAGGACCTGAGGGTGCCGCAGGAAGCGCTTGACCAACTGGCCTAGCGTCCGTCGGCTCAAGTCTGATTATATAATTTTGCTCTTTCAGTAGTTCCTCTGATTCAGACAGAATGAACCAAAACAACAAAGTAGCAAAAGCTTAAGAAAACCATGAACATAACAAGGACTGCAGCACAGGTTTGCCATGAGTTGACGACTATGATGATATAGAATTGAAAGGTGGAGAAGCAGGATGGTAGTGAACTGCTCCTCACAGCAATAGGCTGCTTTTTATAGAGTTTATGGAATAAACAGCTATACCCACCTTATGCATATTTATGGATATTTTGCAACTAGAGCAGTCGACTATCCGTGGCGTATGCATCTCCAGTGTAGGAAATCCCATTCAACTCTTATATGTGCGTATCATCTGCAATTGGAAAGTGAAGTTTTGATGAATAGACTAAAACAAGTTCAAATATGGGTTAAGTTCACTGCATGAATATATTG
Source organism: Miscanthus lutarioriparius (assembly GCA_904845875.1). Taxonomy (NCBI): domain Eukaryota; kingdom Viridiplantae; phylum Streptophyta; class Magnoliopsida; order Poales; family Poaceae; genus Miscanthus; species Miscanthus lutarioriparius. The sequence continues at coordinate 35,766 of CAJGYO010000580.1, forward strand.
ATTAATAATTATGGCCCAGATTCTGAGCAGCATCTAACCTGTCATGGCAGTGATTAATGAAAGTCTATGTCCTAACTACATAGTGTACATAACATGGTAATAGTCACTGCCTTGCACAAAAGAAAAGCTCTTTTTTTTTCTTTTTCTTTTGGAGGAGAATGCACAGAAGACACGTTAGCACACTAGACCTGATTCATGATTACTAATTATGGTCAGTTGGGCACAATAATACTTCTAAGTCCTAACTACATTGTACTGTGACTCTGTTGCATACGGATAAACGAGAGACTGACAAAGCTGTACCTGCTTCAAATCACCGAATGTCAGTCTGTCATAATCAATTTGTCACCTGTAGTCAGGTGTTTCTCCCCTGTTCCACAAATGGATAGATGACCAAATTGTTCATACACTAAACCTGAGAAAAATAATAAAAATGACATAGAAATACATTTTGTTAGTCTGTGAGATGGAATAAAGATTAACGAGACCAAAGCATTGCCAAAGGAGAAACATAGGGCCAGAACTAATGCAAACAAGAAGCTCAATATATTAGATGTCGAACATATTCTACAATCAACGTACAATAGACTAACAAACAGCTAGTATACAGATTTGCAGCAGTAAACCTTTTGTTCTCTTTTTTTTTACGATCAACTGAGAAAAAGAATTTCCCACTTGAATTAATTGCACTGGAGGGACGTTAAACACTGCCACCCAAAGGGATTACAAGAGAAGTTTTGAAGAAGCAGTAAACCTTTCCCATTCGTCACCAGTAGCTCAATGTCAATGAAATGGAAGTTAGGTGGTAAAGGATCATTGCAAACATAGAGAGGCCATAAAGTGTCCATCTTTGTGCAAAAACAATCACAACTGTAAGCTTATACTTTAAACGAGAACTGTAAGCTTCATATCATGCATCATCATGCAGATGTTATCTATCCCCCTGATCCCCAAATTACAAAAACACAACAATTAATCCTGAATCTGGTTGCCACTTTTACCTGTACTAGTCCAGATGAGAAATGGCACAGAATATTCCGTAGAAACTGTACTCCAGTTACATACTTTGTATTTGCGACTCTGTTGTACATGCATAATTAATATAGTATATGTGCCTGAACAGAGCAAAAGACAGACTAAACTGCTCTCCCAATGTCAGCCGGTCATGACCAAATTGTCCACGTTTGGTCGAGTGTTTCTCCCCTGTTCCACAAATGGACAGATTAACCAAATTTTTGGTGCTCCAAACCTGAAAGGGAATAAACATGACACAAAACACCCAAATGCTGAGTCAGTGAGATGGAAAAAAACAGGCAAAAATATTGTCCAAGGTAGAACATAGAGCAAGAAATGACTAGTCAAACAACAAGCAAAAAATTATGAACACAAAGTTTATCCAAGGCAGCCGTAGTGCTATGGAGGATCAATACAAAAATCCTAACATATTTGCAGTTTTTATACAGATTTGCAGTAGTGGATCTTTATATTCCCAATATATGATAAAGGGCCATTGCAAATACAGAGGCCGTACATCTTTGTATAAAAACTGTCACAACTGTAAGATTCATACATTTGAATGGATCCTTGAGCAGATACCAACCTGAACCTTTGCAAATTGCAGAAACATCACATGAGCCAGAAACCGGTGACCACTTTTAGCTGTGCTAGTCTGAATGAGAAAATGATGGAAAATATCCAGCCAAATAGATTACTCTGATTAATCAGTGCAACTTTGATAATTACACAGATGTAAGGGAAATGCCAACAGTCTGATCATACAGAAGAAACAGAACTGCACAAGACAGATAGAAGGTCGAATATGTAATCCGTAAAATTACTCATCAGTCACAGGGTTTTTTAGTTTTGGTGTACATATCACAACTCTGCAACACATCCAGAACCATATCTACAGCCTGAACCTATGTAGCTCTAAGCATCCATTTACTTCTACCTTACAAAGTTTCAGCACTCAAAACCTCTAGAAGCGGAAGTCCACTGAACCACGGATGCTGGATCATAGTTTAAACATAGACCACTATCAAATATCATCTATAGTCGGATTCTAGAATATGGCAATGGGAGGAACTAAAAGACGTGCTTATTATCCTCAGCAACCCATGTTGACATGGCATGGAGCACCCGCCCCTTCCATCCCAGAAGCAACCAAAGGTTATCCACATCGATGAGAAAGTCTCTGTGATAAAAGTTCTTGACTTTGTCACTGGCAGCCTTGATAACCTCTGGATTCAATGGTAGCTGCCTCAGCCCAGCCCGGTGGTTTCGCACCTGCCATTGCCTATAAGTCTCAGGACGTTCCACCCGGTCTGCACCCTCACAAGCAATCACATTCAGGGCAGACCTCCCCAACATATCCCGCTCAATCAGCAGCCGTTCATCATTGTCCCTGGGGATGGTCGCATCAATCATGTCAAATAGCGCTGAGTAGAAGAAGAGTGCCTCCCGGAACCGTGTCAAAAAGAACGGGACACCATATGTTCCATTTACCACAGAATGGATGAAAACATCGGGCTGCATCTCCCGGATGTTGTTGAGGACCATATCCCTAGGGCATGGGTTGTCCACCAAAACACACTCGTCCATCAAGTGACCGATAAAGCATTCGCTGTTGACAACAAGCACCTCATCAGGATTAATATTGAGGTCCTTTGCACGGACAGTCTCCCACTTTGCTGCGATGCCGTGGAACTTGAATGGCACGCCAACCTCACGGGCACAGTTGCTGAGGCGGCGGCCTGTTTCCTCAATCTGGTGGGCTGGGCGGAACCCAGGCTGTGGGACGGCAATTGCGGTGAACCTCACCTCTGGAGGTCCACCTTCCCTCTTTGCCAGTAAATGGAGCAAACCAGGATACTGGAATCCATGCTGCACACCATACTCCACAATGTGTAACTTGCTCCTCCCTGCCACAGTATGACAAATTGTCATGTTGGAGAACATGAATTTCACTTTCTTCAAACAAGAGGCTGCCATGAACAGCTTGTATGCCTTGAGATAATCCACGACAGAGGTGCGTTGTGCCATGAGCGACTGGTACACCTGGCTCCCTGTGCCTGCGAGTCGTGCCTCCAGTCCCTCAGCAAAACAATGGGCCAACCTCTGCGTGGCGTCCCCTCTGAGCGAGGAGTGCTGCTTGATCTGCCTCAGCACCTCAATCGCACTTCGGCGATCACCTGTGACTACCGACTGTGCACAGTGGATAAGCATGGTGCGCAGGTCGATAACCTCATTCCCCCGCTGCCTCCCCCGTGCCCCCTTCCCGCTCACCCTCGTGGCACTCTTCTCAGACTCGCTATCCATGGCGATGCGCAGATCCTGCATGCGCTTCAAGAATCCCTCATGGCCGCTGGTCATTATTTCATTGTACAGCTCACTAGCGCCGGCTTCTTCCTGTTCCGGGCATCATCACCTTGGTGTTTCTACCTGTCTCTGTCTCCAAGTCCTCTTCGGTGTGGCGGTTCTTGCGGCCCCTTCCATTACTGCTTCTGCTTCCCCCAAACAGTAACATCCCATCCACCACCGCCTCCTCCTTCACTTGGCCAGCAGCAAAGCCAGTAGCTGGCTTGCTGCCAGTAGGCAAAGCCTCGGAATGCCCCAGGGTGTCCTCGAGGTCGATGAGAAGGCTGTTGTTGGCAGGCAGGAACTTCTTGGCCTCTTCCATGCCTTTGAGGAATGCCATGTTCAGCAAGTCCATGTTTTCCCCATTCTGGACACCGAAGAAGGCCGAGGCCAGCGCGGCGTGGTCACCATCGCTAGCGGGCAAGGTGGTGGCCTCTGTCTTCGTCTCCTCCTCTGCGCCATTTAAGACTGCCGACCTCTGGATGCCCGCGCCGCCACCGGCGTCCTGGGCGGCGAGGGAAGCGCGCTGCCGTTGGGCTCCGCCACCGTCGGCGTTCTGAGGGACGAGGGAAGCTATCAGCCGTTGGCCTCCGCCGCCGCCGCCGCCGGTATCCAAGAACGCCGGACTCTGCTGGAACCCGACGGTGCCGCCGTCTTGTCCCGGCAAGAAGAGGGCGTTGAGTTCGTCGGCGGTGAAGTCGTCGAGCACCGCCCCCATGTCGGGGTACGGAGGGGAGCCCAGCAGCTGGGAGAGTTCGAATGAGTCGTAGGGCGAGGTGGGATCAGCGGATGCGGGGGCGAAGGAGGAGGAAGGGGAGACAGTAGAGCTGCCGCCGGTCCCTGAGGTGGTGGTGGTGGTGGCGGCGGCGGCGGCGGCGGAGTCGGATGCGGTGGTGTCGGAGAGGATCTGGGAGTACGGCTGCTGGGTGTTGAGGAGCGCGGGGTGGTCGGGGAACTGGTAGAAGAACTGGTCGTCGATGTCCTGCTCCATGAGCATCTGCGAGATGAAGGGGAGGACGAGGTCGTCGGAGGAGGCCGGGTCGTCGGCATCGGGGCGCGGCGTCGGGGGCAGGTCGAGGAAGATGGAGGGGGAGAAGGGCTCGGGGGCGGCGAGGTAGGTTCCCTGCGCCATGAAATCCTCCGGCGTGGTGGACATGGCTCGCCGGAGGTAGGTTCTCTCAATCAGCAGTGCTTGTGGCGGGCGTGAAGTGTTTGTGGTGGGTGAGGGGAAAGGGATGCGCTGGGCTGGGGGTCATGGCTGGCAGGCTGGGGAAGCTGCACACTTGTTGCTGCTGCAGACTTGCAGCTCAGTCAAACACAGTAAGGCCTTGTTTAGTGGACGAAATTTTTTGAGAAATGGTATTATAGCATTTTTATTGTTATTTGGTAATTAGTGTTCAATCATAGTTTAATTAGCCTTAAAAGATTCATATCGTGAATTTTGTCTAAACTGTGTAATTAGTTTTATTTTTTATTTATATTTAATGCTTTATGCATGCGTCAAAGATTCGATGTGACGGATAATCTTGAAAAATTTTGTAAAAATTTGGGAACTAAACAGGCACTAATACTAGGCTAAAAAACTGTACTCCAACTGACCGAAGAGAGAAGACAACCTAAAATTTTATACTGGGGCTTTGTTTAGATGATGGTTAGAAATCAGGATTGGGCAATGTAGCACTTTCGTTTGTATTTGATAATTATTATTTAATCATGGTTTAACTAGGCTCAAAAGATTCGTCTCGTAATTTACAATCAAACTATGTAATTAATTATTTTTTATCTATATTTAATACTCCATACATGTGTACAAAAATTTGATGTGATAAAGAGAGAGTGAAAAAACTTGGAATCTAAACGAGGCCTGGCATAAGCAAAAGTGTGTTTGTAGCTGGCTCAGGTTCAAAGAAAAATTGTTTGAGAGGCCCCGTTGTCCTCAGTAGCTAGCTCAAATATAAAATTAAGACCAAGTCTCTAGCTCAAAGTAAAATTATAACTAGCTATAATAATATTCTTTCATTTTCAAATTATAAGTCGTCATGATATTTTTGATACATAAATTTTGTTACATATTTAGATATACATTATATCTTTCTACGTAACAAAATTAATGCATCAGAAAAATCAAAACGACTTATAATTTAGTACAGACGGTGTATAACATAAGCAAAAGCAAAAGTTATCATATCAAATTCAAGTCCATGCCCAACGCTCCACCGTATATGTTAGCCTCATCAATCCACGTAGGTTTGGATGCCAGATGTAGGAGAGAACAAGAGAGATAGGAGCGTCGTAGGGTGCCATCTAGTCTCCTGCAGAGACGCCAGTGACTTGGCAGAAAAAGGAGAGACATGGGGAGAGGAGTAGATGAAAGTGACGTATGTGAGAGAATAGTAGACCCCAAAAATAAAAATAAAAAACTATATACTACCTCCATTGGATAGTGTTGTAGTCTTAAACCTGCCTCAAGCTTACGTACCTACGTGGTCATTAGCTTTTTCTTGAAACCACCAACTTTTCTTAACCGCGTTGGGCCTGCTCTATGAGTTAAAAGAGAGAAAAGAAAAGGGATTGCACCCTTGTTACTTATACTTGTAGATATAGGTAGCTCATATTCAAAACCAGCCAAATATTAATGGTCTAGCAGCATATACGTATACAACTAAACTATTATATGGACAATCTATTAGTTAGATGTAAATGATATGACAATCATATAAAGCCTAATATTAGCTATATTATTAACTATAGCATGCTCTAAACCATCACTTCATAAAAAGGAGTTCTGACGAGGACCGTCTAAAGAAGTTCCGCTAAGAGTATGATCAGAGTTGGCACAACCAACACTCACTGCCATAAATGTTGATCTCAGCAAAATTTAGTTCTCTATATAGCTCCTAATGATGGAAGCCTCCAATTCTCATGGCCCAAGCCGTGGTTGCCTATTTGCCTGTTAGGCCCACCATTACCCCTGTCCCTCCAAAGGTTGGCTTTCAAATTATTGTTCTAAATCCATTAGCCAATGTTTACTCTGTGTCCTTTCCAAACCAAGCTAATGTTTTTTTCTCTGATGATCATGGTCACCTTAGCAAGATAATATGACTGTGAATATAACCTATGGCTATCTCCCTCCTTCATGTGGCGTCTAAGCCTACATAGCTTAACGGGGTAACTGCGAAGATAACATGCAGCTATATCCCTCCTTCATGTAGCGTCCGAGCCTAGCTTAGCGGGGCTAACTACATGCTAGTGCATTGGGTTTGGCATGAGGGCACCACCAACACAAGCTAACAAAGTTGTTAGCTTCATAAAAAACTACACTACACAGGCATGAGAAACACGAGACTCCCAACCTCCTAGCGCAAGCACATAACCCACTGATGCAGCTTTTAATACAATCCCATATATCATTTTCGAGATGACGCGTATGTAGGTGAGTGTGGTCCTAAGATGACGTGTGATGGACGTCTTCCATCCGCTCCAACATGGGACCGAGCGGGGGCTTTAGCTTTTTGTCAGGCAGAGCCATCACTAACTCTGCAAGTGGCTCTACGGCCTGTTCGTTTGGCTTGTGCTTGTCGTAAATTATCGTAAATTTCCAGCCGGAATAGTATTTTTCTCTCACACCAAATTAGCCAGCAGTACTTCTTCACGAACCAGCAACGAACCAGCCCAGCCAATCGTCAGTGAGACCACTGTTCGCATTGGAGCTCCTCTGAGAATTGCAAGCAAGAGTTAGAGGCACCGTCTCTAAAGGTGGATCACCCTATCGTTGAAGGGGATACAAATCTACGCAGCCAATGTCATCACAAACCATAGGGATAACACATCACGTGTAAGAGTGTTCACTAATGAATATCTCATTTTTCTAAGCTTCCTAATGCACCAAAGCAGTGCGCATTAAGAAAAGTTGATAGACATTGTTTCTGCCAAATATTTTTAATTTTTCACGGCAGGAGAAACACAGACCAATATTTACCAAATTTATATGAGCTAAATTCATGACTGGAAAAATGCAAGCACATCACCAGGAAAAATAGACCGGCATGTTTGTTTTGGCTGGTTTGGCTTATAAGCCATGGCTGAAAGTATTGTTGCCTGATTTGGTGTGAGAGAAAAATATTGTTCATTGGCTGATAAGCCATGGCTTATAAGCCAAATACGACCAAACGAATAGGCTGGATATATCTACATAATCAACAAGAAGGCCAGCAGGAGTATATGATTCAATGGTAGGCAAAGAAGTCCAGAGAAGAAGCAGCTTCTCTAGTTGGAATGAAATAGAAGGGAAAAACATGTTGATAATCTTTCAGTCTAGCGACATAGTTTACGATCTTAGTCCTTACAGTTAGGTTGTCTTTTTTTTTAAGTAAGAGAAGCTCCCTTGTACGCAGTAATCAACCTGTGACAAAAAAACGAACATAGCACCTTGTAGTATTCAGTCTTTGCCATAGGCAAAATCGTTCTCTCTCTCTCTCTCTCTCTCTCTCTCTCTCTCTCTCTCTCTCTCTCTCTCTCTGTGTATATATATAAAATCAAGCATGGATTAGTAGCTGAAGCATTAAAACTTCACATTTGAGACTAGGGAATTGTACAGAGACAGAAATGACAATGTTTTTAGACCTCATTTAGCATCGACTGACTCTATCTTTGGCTTTCTCCGTACATTGTAGCTACAACTATAGAGCGTGTTCGGCTGGCTTAAAGCCAGCCGGCTGGCTTGTTTTTCCTCTCACAGAATCACTGTTCACTTCCTGTCAGAATAGTATTTTTCTCTCACAATAATCAGCCGGAACAGTATTTTTCAGTCCTACCGAACAGACCCATAGTAAAAAGTCATTTCACATCTCTCTCTTTAAATGAATTAGAGCCGTCAATGCCACTGGTGTTTGCCTCATCGGCTATGACTCCTTTGTGCATTATTATATATAGCAACAAAAAACTCGTGCAAGATAAAGCCGTGCTAAACAAGACGTTAGTTTAGCATTTAGCATTCTCTAAAAACTAGAGGAGATCATCCATGCAACCCTGCTCACCTCTTCCACGACGATCCAAGTGGATGAAACCATGTGTCCGCCTGTTCGCTGGTTGGTGCTGGTGCTGGTTTGGACTGGCTGGTGCTGGTTTTTTATAAGAGAAAAATACTATTGGCTGACTGTTTTAGGCTAGCTGAAACTAACCAGCGAACAGCCTGCATGTCGCCAACTTATTTTACACACATGAAACCTACCAGAAGATTATTAGAGTCACCAAATACTACTCGATCTGAGCAAATACTACCGGCTGGATACAGGATATACTACTGTCGGTGTTTTGGAACCGGGGGTCCCTCAACCAACGAGTGAATTTGTGCTGCGTGCCCCTAATCCCGGATGGTGGCGCAAAGAGACACAAGGTTTATCTTGGTTCGAGCAATCGAGGCCCTACGCCCGATCCGAGAGAGATCGATCTTGTATTCCTTGCACCGGAGTGCTCGTAGTAGGGGGTTACAAGCTAGGTGAGAGAGGAACTAGCCCCCAGTCTCGGCGAGTGTGGTGCGGGCTGCTTGAGGCGTTGTTCCCAAGCCAGCGTAGGAGTGCGTGGTTCTATCGGCGCGTTTCGTCTTTCGGCCTCCCCAGAAATAGCCCAGATCCCTCCCTTTTATACTCTAAGGGAGGACCGGGACCGTGCACAGGGTGCTACATAGCGCTTCTGTAAATGGGGTGGCGTGTCCGAGCCCTGTAGTCGGCCACTGTTGTGGTATGGTCGATGGAGTGGCCCCGTCCTTGTCATGCGGAAGTGACATGCTGGTCATACTCGGTCTTGTGCGTCGTGGAGCTCCAGTACGGCTTGATGCAGGACATGGCGGGCGACGTGCTGGTCACCGTGTAATGACGTCGTAGGGAGCAGCGGCTCTACAGATGCCGAGGCCGAGCCATCGTGGGGGGCTCGGTGGTCATGGACCCTCAGGCTGCCGAGCCCGTGAAGCAAACTGTCAAGGCCTTGGGGGGAGTTATTGGCCCTGGGTACTGATTCCGAGGCCACAGTAGCCCAGACGTGGCTCCCCATGCTGCGTTGTCCTTGGAGCAGGAGTTGGCAGCACAGTGAGGCATGGGTGTCAACCATGTGCACGGTGGATAGCATAGTGACGGGTAACCCCTGCCCAGTCCGGGGGACGTGCAGGTCATCGCGTGATGACGTCGTAGGGGGTTGTGGCTCTGTAGGTGCCGAGGCCAAGCCATCGCGGGGCTGTCGAGCCCCTGGAGCAAGCTGCCAAGGCCTTGGAGGGAATTATTGGCCCTGGGTACTGATTCCGAGGCCACAGTAGCCCAGACGTGGCTCCCCATGCTGCGTTGTCCTTGGAGCAGGAGTTGGCAGCACAGTGAGGCATGGGTGTCAACCCATGTGCACGGTGGTTAGTGCTGATGGCGGGGTAACCCCGCCTTGATCCTGCCTCTGTCCCATCGGCCATTCTAACATCTTGTCTGCGGGCATGCGGGCTGTTGTCGAGGCAAAGCAGCTATCGAGTTGATGCGACACTGACGTTTTGCCGGAGGGACGGGAGAAGGAAGAGGTAGCGGAGTGTCGCCGAGCCCGCCTTTGCGCGAGACGGAGGGTCGGTGGCCTCGGCCGAGGCCTTTGGCGGAATCGATCGAGGCCCGCGGTGAGGGGGCCTCGGCGAATCGGGTGAGGTCCAGCAGTGATGAGGCCTCGGGCGAAGTCGGAGAATCGGCCGAGGCTCATGCGGTGATGGGGCCTCGGCGAGTCGGAGAATCGGCCGAGGCCAAAGCAGGCGTTTAGCTGGTTTCGATCTTCTGAAATCTAAGCGATCGTTTTTGGATCTTGCTTAGGGTACCCCTTCTCACGGTATCCGGCAAGAGCCCCGAGCCTTGGGGGAGTGGAGGCACTCCCGAGGTTCGACGAGAATTGGCTCTTGATAGCTCCTGTCGGGATGGTGTTTTGTTTTCGAGGTTTGGTGGGTGTGCTGAAGCACTCCACGGTGTGGTGTCTCCCCGAGGCCCTGGAGGAGTGATTTCACTTCTTGAGGGCTTTTTTCTCTTCGAGTGAGGCGTTTTGATCGTGTTTGCGGGCCCGTGGGTGCGAGTTCGGATCGCGGGGCCTCGACGATGTTAAGCGGAAAGAGCCCCTTAGCCTCCGCTTTGGGCGAGAGGGGCGTCGGGGGTTCTCCGGCTTTTTGTACGACCCTCGTGCTTCCTTTTTCGCTCGGAAGGAGGGGTGAAAGATGCCATGCTATCCTCGGTGGGCGCGAGCGATGGTATCTCCGGTGAGTTGTTATCGGGTAAGTCCGAGTGGAGGCCCGCACCCCGTTCATTTGGGGTCGGCTAGCGGTCCGGAGACGCGCTCCAAGAGTACTGGGAGGGTTTCTCTAGTGGGTGCCGAGGCCGTTCACTGGGCCTTGGTGGCTCGGTGCCCGCCACGGTGGGATCCCATTCGAGACCTCCCTACGGTCTCGGACACAACATGTATGCGTGCTCGTGACAGGCTCGCCCGTAGTAAGTCGCCCCCGACTCTTTTGCCCTGGGGCATTGCCGAAACCCCTGGGGCCCAGCTTTCAACCCCCTGGACCGTAAGCTTGGGATCGGGTCGCTTGTTTTATCTTGGGTGCAGGAAGAGCCCGAGCCTCCGTGACGGAGAGCGAGAGGGCGGTCGAGGGTCCTCCCGACTTTTTGCCCGTCCCCCGCCTGGCCCTTTTCGCTCGGACGGGGGCTGCTTGCCGAGCCCACTCGTGTGCGAGCCTGAGCCGCTGGGTCTCGGCAAAGTTGCAGGAGGAGCCCCCGAGTCTCTCGCATGGAGCGAGAGAGCGGTCAGAGGTCCCCTGGCTTTTGGTTCGCCCCTCGCGCGTGAGGGTCTGATCGCCGAGCCCCCCTCGGGGTGCGAGCCTAGGTCATGAGGTCTCGGCGTCTTTTGCGTGAAGGAGCTCCCTAGCCTCTCTGACGGAGCAAGAGGGCCGTCAGGAGTTCTTCCGGCTTTTTGAACGACCCTCGCGCTTTCTTTTCGCTCGGAAGGAGGGTTGGTTTTTGCCGAGACCCCTCGTGTGCGAGCTCAAGTCGCTGGGCCTCGGCAACATTTTGCAGGAAGAGTCCCTTAGCCTCTCTGACGGAGCAAGAGGGGGCCGTGGATTCTCTCGACTTTTTATTCGACCCTCGCGCTTCCTTTTCGCGCCGGAAGGAGGGGTGGAATGTGCCACGCTACCCTCGGTGGGCGTGAGCGATGGCACTTCCGGTGAGTGTTATCGGGTAAGTCCGAGTGGAGGCCCGCACCCGCTCATTGGGGTCGGCTAGCGGTCCGAGACGCGCTCCAAGAGTCTGGGAGGGTTTCTCTAGTGGGTGCCGAGGCCGTTCGCTGGGCCTCGGTGGCTCGGTGCCTCCCCACGGTGGGATCCCATTCGGAGACCTCCCCGCCGGTCTCGGACACAACACAGGCGGCCCCAAGCGTTTTGCGCTTGCTTGGGCCTCGGCACTGTAGGCTCGCCAGTGGTTGCCCCGACTCTGTTTCCTGAGGCGTTGCCGAAACCCCGGGGCCCAGCTTTTCAACCCCGGACCGTAACGGATCGGGTCGCTTGTTTTTATCTTGGGTGCAGGAAGAGCCCCGAGCCTCCGTGACGGGAGCGAGAGGGCGGTCAGGTCCTCCCGACTTTTTTGCCCGTCCCCGCCCATCCTTTTTGCTCGGACGGGGGCTGTTTGCCGAGCCCACTTTCGTGTGCGAGCTCGAGCCAGCTGGTCTCGGCAAAGTTGCAGGAGGAGCCCCAGTCTCTCGCACGGAGCGAGAGAGCGGCCGAGGTCCCCAGCTTTTGGTTCGCCCCTGCTGCGTGTGGGTCGACCGCCGAGCCCCCCTCGGGTGCGAGCCTAGGTCGCGAGGTCTCGGCATCTTTTGCAGAAGGAGCTCCCTAGCCTCTGCACGGAGCAAGAGGGCCGTCAGGAGTTCTTCCGGCTTTTTGAACGACCCTCGCGCTTTCTTTTCGCTCGGAAGGAGGAGGTTGGTTTTTGCCAAGACCCCTCGTGTGCGAGCTCAAGTCGCTGGGCCTCGGCAGCGTTTTGCAGGAAGAGTCCCTTAGCCTCTGCACGGAGCAAGAGGGCCGTCAGGGATTCTCCTGACTTTTTATTCGACCCTCGCGCTTCCTTTTCGCTCGGAAGGAGGGGTGGAATGTGCCACGCTACCCTCGGTGGGCGCGAGCGATGGCACTTCCGGTGAGTGATATCGGGTAAGTCCGAGTGGAGGCCCGCACCCGTTCATTGGGGTCGGCTAGCGGTCCGGAGACGCGCGCTCCAAGAGTACCGGAGGGTTTCTCTAGTGGGTGCCGAGGCCGTTCATTTGGGCCTCGGTGGCTCGGTGCCTCCCTACGGTGGGATCCCATTCGAGACCTCTCCTGCCGGTCTCGGACACAACAGGCGTCCCAAGCGTTTCGCTTGCTTGGGCCTCGGCCTGTAGGCTCGCCAGAAGTTGCCCCCTCGACTGCTGTTGCCTCGGGCGGCTGTCGAAACCCCTAAGGGCCCAGCCTTCGAACCCCTGGACCGTAGCGGGCTTGGTGCCCAGTTCCTTTGCCTGGAAGGAATCGGGGGGGTTATTTCTCTCCCTACGGTTAATTAATGGCGGTAGCGTCTTTTGAGGCGGCTTTTTCGGGGAGGCGAAACGGCTCCTGCTGCTGCTGCGGTTGGACGCGACGTGGCGTCAGCCGACGGGACGTACCTGCACGCGCGATTAACGAGGAGGGAAGCCGACGGGACGTACCTGCACGCGCGATTAACGAGGAGGGAGTGTGCGTGGGCGGTAAGACCGGATCTGGATAACCGCGCCGGATTTTTTGGGGGAAACTTCCCCGATTTCGTCGCCCGGCGGTTTCGTCTTTGTCTTCGTGATAACACGCAAAGGGCCTCGCCCTTCCCCTTCTTACCTCTCTCGCATTCGCTTTTGCTGCCTCCGTGCCGTTGCTGAGAGCATAGAGCGCCGGGGAAGAGAAGGGCGAGGGCGAGAGACCAAAAGAGAGAGGGAGAGATTACCGCCGTAGCAGCGTCCTCCGCCGCCGCAATGGTGGTGGTCCCGTCATCCTCCCGGCGGATCCTCGGGGCGGTCCGACGTCACCGAGGAGAAGCTGCGATCGCTCGTGGAGGCGGTCTTCTTCGCCCGATCATCACCGACCCCGACGAGAGCGAGTGGATTGCTCCGGGAACGAAGTCGGAGCCGAGGCATGCGACGGCTACGTGCAGGAGCTTCGTCGTCTTCCACGAGCGAGGCTTCGGGTCGCCGGTGGATAACTTTGCGGCGCGCTCTGCACTACTATGGCGTGGAGCTGCACAATTTCAGCCCTAACTCCATCGCCCAGCGGCCATCTTTCGCCGCCTCGTGAGGGGTATCTGGGGATCGCTCCCCACCGGGAGTTGTGGCTCCACTTGTTCCGGAAAGCGACGTTCACCACCAAGCCGGGGAACGAGGGGGGCTCGGAAGGGGCAGAGGGCCGGCGGCTGTACCCTTCACGTGCGCCAAGACCGGCAGTCCCTTTACATCCCGCCGTTCATAGCCGACATTCAGCCGAGTTGGTTACGGCAGCTGAGCGATCCGCGCCTCTGGTGGCCAAGATCAAGGAACCGGAGGAGAAGCGAGACTCCTTTAGGCTTCGGGCCCAAGAAGCGACGGCCCTCTGCTAAGGTCACACCGGGCAATTGGGTGCGGAGCAGAAGCGAGCATCAGCGACGAAAGTCGCCTTGGCAGAGGCTACCAAGGCGGCCGAGGCCTCTCGGGTCGAGGTCTCAGCCTGGAAGAGCAAGGCCGAGGGTAAGTTCTGCTGAACCATGTTCCTTGCTCCATTTGCTCTGGTTCGCGTTTGACTCCTGACCCCTCGTCGCGACGTAGATCTCGGAGAAAGAGGCCTCCCAAGCGGTGAGGCCTCCGTCGCAGCTGGCAAGCAGCTATTTGGATGTCGAGGTCCGGGAGCACGAGACGCTGCTGCTGTGCAGTATTCTGACCGGACCGCTCATGAGGCTCTTGACGTCGAGGAGGTCCAATCAGCTAGCTCCCTTGGGAGCCGCTCGATTGCGTTGAGCTGCCACGTCCGCGAGAGACTCCGAGGGCGTTGCACATGGGTGTTAAGCGGCGCCCGGCCGTCGTCTCTCGCGACCACGCCATCAACCTCGAGGCTGTCGCCGACGGCCACGTGTTGCCGAAGATGACGAGGAGGCGGATGCGGAGGTCATGAAGTCGTTGGAGGCGCCGAGGCACCGCACAACTGGCCCGTCTGTTTGAAGAAGAGGTGTCCCCTCCGCGCCACCACCGATCCTTGAGCTTTGACCGGGCCAAAAGGGGCCATGTAACCGGATTGAGTTAGTTGTTGCCGTGTCGTGACGTTTTTTTTGGCCGTCGAGGCCTTTAAAGTATTTTGCGTATATGTGCGTCTTTTAATCGTTTTCTGTTTCTACTCCGAGCCTGTGCCCTCTGTCTCGATCTTGGGAACCCGCAAAGAAAACCCTCGGGACCTAAGCCATCCTTCGGCGAAGGGTGGTGAGGGAGCTGCCAGAGCCTGAGGCGAGGCCGCTCTCGCCCTCGACCGCCCTTTGGCCTCTAGACAAACTTTTGGTCTTTGGGTTTCTTGTGAAGGTCCCATCTGAGCGCCGAGAGAGTTTTTGGCGTAGAAATTTTTGAAAGACCATTAACAAATGGTGTTCGGGACTTAGGGGCTCCCCTTTCTAGCCCCGAGGGAGGCCCGGCTTATGGAGGCGGCGCCGAGTCTCCCTTATAAGCGCTATTGTGACGCCGAGCCCCTATTGATAGACAAGCTCTCTGCATGAGAACTTCCTCGGAGCCTCACGCTGTCTTTTGGGTGAAAAGGTGGTGAGGGAGTTGCCGTGAGTCCCGGAGGCGTGGGTCGTTTTCACTGGCTCACCCGCCTTTTTTCGCTTTTGAGACGATCAGACGGTCCTTGGGTTCTATACGATCGGCTAGTCTATAAGGGGGGGTTTCTCGAAAAGTTATAACAACTAAGAACGCTTCTTTATTGCATTTCGAGAAACAATGTAAGCAACGTTTGGAATTTTAAGGGTAGAAACGACGTAGTTGTTCTATGTTCCAAGCGTTGGTGAAGATTTCGCCCTTCTCGTTGGCTAACTTGTAGGTCCCGAGCTTCAGCACTTGAGCGACGATGTACGGCCCTTCCCAGGGTGGGGTCAGCTTGTGGCGGCCCTTGTTGCTCTGCCTCGAGCCTCAAAGACCAGTCGCCCACCTTCAGTCTCGGCTTGGACGCTACGGGCTTGGTAGCGTCGAGGGCTTCTTTGGTACTGGCGAGTGTAGCAACATGACGTCCGGGCTTCCTCCGGTGGTCGAGGCGTCTTGGCAAATCGGTTGTTGCTTTGCTTTCATTTTGTATGCACTGTAGCCTCGGGGAACCGTATTCTAAGTCAGTGGGGAGGATGGCCTCGGCTCCATAGACCAGGAAGAACGGTGTGAATCCCGTGGCTCGGCTCGGGGTATTTCTTAGGCTCCAGATGACTGACGGGAGTTCGGCAAGCCATTTCTTGCCAAACTTCTTCAACTGGTTGAATATCCTTGGCTTAAGGCCTTGTAGGATCATGCCGTTGGCACGCTCTACTTGGCCATTGGTCCTTGGGTGTCCTACGGCTGACCAGGCCACCCGGATGTGGTGGTCGTCGCAGAACGTTAGGAACTTGCGACCGTGAATTGTGTCCCATTGTCATTGATGATGGTGTTAGGAACCCGAACCGTGGATGATATCCAGAAAAACAAAGACCGCTTGCTCGGATTTGATCTCGAGCGATCGGACGAGCCTCGATCCATTTGGAGAATTTGTCGATAGCTACCGGCCAGATGGGTATAGCCCCGGGTGCCTTTTTGCAGAGGCCCAACCATGTCCAACCCCATACGGTGAATGGCCATGTGATGGGGATAGTTTGGAGGGCTTGGGCCGGAGGTGCGCGTCTGTCGAGCGTAATCTTGGCATCCCCTCGCAGGAGCGTACTAGCCTCGTGGCGTCGGCCACCGCCGTCGGCCAATAGAAACCTTGGCGGAAGGCGTTACCCACGGCGCCCGAGGCGCGCGTGGTGCCGCGCAGACTCCGCGTGCAAGTCCCAAAGTAAGGATTGGCCAGCCTCGGTGGTGATGCATCGTTGGAGAATACCGGATGGGCTACGCCTATACAACTTCGCCGCCGCAGAGGACGTAAGTCTTAAGGCGCGCCATATGAGCCCGGCTTCGGCTTCTGCTGCGGCAGGAAGCTCTTCCGAACGAGGCGATCAAGGAAGGGACTCACTTGATCCGTTTCGGGTCGGCCTCGGGAGGCTCTGCGTCAATCGCCGCCATGGCCTCGGGCTTGGTGGCGAGGCCTCGGTTCTTAGGGAGGTGGAAATTTGAGGCCTCGGGGGCCTCTTCCTCCGCTTCCCCTTGGAATCGGTGTTGGGGAAGATGGCTCCGGCGCTTCTTCCCCGAGGCGGCTGGTGGCGATGTCGAGGAGCGCGACAGCAGAGGCTGGACGCTAGGCCCTAACTCTCGGACCAAGTCCCGACAAGTGGTGCCGAGAAGAAAGCTCGGACGATCTCCGAAGTCGCCGACGCTGGGTAGCTCGGTGCACTATTTGGAGAAGCGCCGGATGAAGTCTCGGAGAGACTCGTCGCTTCTGGCGGCGCTTTTAAGATCTCAGAATTCCTGTATGCACGTATGTGCCCCGGAAGTTCCGACGAAGATTCTAACCAAGTCGCGCCGATCGTGGATTTGCGAGGGAGGAGATGCTCCAGCCAGGCTCGCGCCGAGTCCGACAAGAGCAAAGGGAGATTGCGGATGATGAGCAGGTCATCGTCCGCGCCACCTAGCTAGCAGGCCAGGCGGTAATCGGCGAGCCAGAGTTCCGGGTTGGTCTCGCCAACAGATGCCAGCGAGGTTGGCTTACCGCCGGAACCGGACGGGAAAGGAGCAACGCGGATGGCCTGCTTGAAGACCCGAGGTCCTGGCGACAGGGGGAAGGATGCGGTCCTCACCGCTGTCGAAGCGACCGCCTCGGTGTGGGTGGTAGCCTCGGGCGGCTCCGCCGTCGCGGGCGCTTCGCCGCCGCCAACTACTTCGTGGTCGCCACTGTGCCTCGTGTTGGTCCTCGAGTCGGTTGCGCACCGAGAGGGCCCTGACTGGCCGTCGGCGCATGAAAGCGGTTTCAGGGACGGACCGAGGCACCCCCGGCCTTGGCGAGGTCGTGCCGCCGGGTTGTTGCCGAAGTGCCTCCACGCCCGCGGAGGCGGAACTTTCGCCTCTTTGACCGCTGCGGTCTCGAGGAGGTCGCGGAGCTCTCCGCGGACCCGTCGCCGCCTCGGTGGTGGAGGGCTCGGGCATTGCTCGGACTAGCATCGCGCGCCGGCTGCGACATTCAGCTAAGCGGTTAAAGATTGGGGCGGCTCATCCCCTCGTTGTCGTTGATGCGGTGGTGACGTCGCGGGCCCTCCTCGGGCCCTCCGCCCTCACCGCGCCCTTCTTGCCGCCCCGCCGAGAGTGTCCAAGCCGCTGCGAATGAGTCGGTCTTGTTCGACCTTGGCTTGAAGCTCGTGGAGCTGCTCCGTGTCTGGGCGCCGATGCCCCCCTCGGGCGGGATTCTCGCTCCGTCCGCCGGGCCTCGAGACGCGGTGGTGGTGCCGCGTCGCCCCGCCTCGGGCGGGAATGGTTGCCTGTCCTCTCGTTCCTTCGCCCGCGCCTTGGCATCCCGAGCCCGACGTGGAAGCACTCACGAGATGGATCGTAAGTCCCTTCATCGTCGGAGTCGGAGTAGCCGAGGCAAGAGTCGCGCCATGCGCCAAGAATTGGCGCAAATCCCGTGGTTGTGAAGTTCGGAGAAATCCACACCGGGCCATGCCTCGCCCTCGTCCGAGGAGTCGGAGCGGGTGCTCAAGTCGAGAGCGAAGCGCCGGGCGGCGTTCGAGGGGTGCTCGTGAGTGGCGGCGTAAGCGAGGCGTAAGAGGCGGCGGCATTTCTCAACCCAAAGGGGTATGGGGACGGGCCGTCTCCATATTACGCCCGCTGTGGTCGGCTCTTCGTGGAGTGGCGGAGCGGGTTAGACGACTGGGCATCGCCAGTAAGCCACCGGCGATTTTCTTCGTCGTGCTCAGTCGACGGGTCCTGACCGGGGACCCGTATCAACGCCTAGTCGAGGACATCGGGCGGGAGAGGCGTGTCGCCTGGCTCGCGAAGCGTCGGGGTGGCTTTGCTCGCGTCGTGCTCGGGAAGCGTGGCGAGAGCGCCGCCCGGGCGCCGCCGCTTGCCTGGTCTGCCGGGCGCGACTTCGTCGTCGTCGGACGGTGGGGTTCGAGGAGTGAGGAGCACCATGTCGCACTCATGCCCTAGAGACATGAACTCTAGGCTCCCCACCAAACTATGGTGCCGAGACGCAATGGTCGTATGTAGTCCGCCATCCGGAACTTGCTAGGATGACGAAAGCGACACGCAGCGCCCCTACTGGCGCGCCTAACCGTCCGGTGTTTTGGAACCGAGGGTCCCTCAACCAACGAGTGAATTTGTGCTGCGTGCCCCTAATCCCGGATGGTGGCGCAAAGAGACACAAGGTTTATCTTTGGTTCGAGCAATCGAGGCCCCACGCCCAAATCCAGAGAGATCGATCTTGTATTCCTTGCACCGGAGTGCTCGTAGTAGGGGGTTACAAGCTAGGTGAGAGAGGAACTAGCCCTGTGTCTCGGCGAGTGTGGTGCGGGCTGCTTGAGGCGTTGTTCCCAAGCGGCAGAGGGAGTGCGTGGTTCTATCGGGCGTTCGTCGTCTTTCGACTCCCCCAGAATGGCCTGATCCCTCCCTTTTATACTCTAAGGGAGGACCGGGACCGTGCTGTGGTGCTACATAGCGCTTCAGTAAATGGGGTGGCGTGTCCGAGCCTCGTAGTCGGCCTTTGTTGTGGTATGGTCGATGGAGTGGCCCGTCCTTGTCATGCGCGGAAGTGACATGTTTGGTCATACTCGGTCTTGTGCGTCGTGGAGCTCCAAAGATGGCTTGATGCGAGACATGGCGGGCGACGTCTTGGTCGCCGATGTAATGACGTCGTGAGGGGAGCAGCGGCTCTACAGATGCCGAGGCCGAGCCATCGTGGGGGCTCGGTGGTCATGGACCCTCAGCCGCCGAGCCCGTGAAGCAAACTGTCGAGGCCTTGGAGGAGTTATTGGCCCCGGTATCGATTCCGAGGCCACAGAGCCAGACGTGGCTCCCCATGCTCGCGTTGTCCTTGGAGCAGGAGTTGGCAAAGACAAGTGAGGCATGGGTGTCAACCATGTGCACGGTGGATAGCATAGTGACGGGTAACCCCCGCCTTGTCCAGGGGACGTCTGCAGTCATCGCGTGATGACGTCGTAGGGGTTGTGGCTCTGAGGTGCGAGGCCAAGCCATCATCGGGCAATTTGTCGAGCCCTCGGAGCAAGCTGCCGAGGCCTTGGAGGGAATTATTGGCCCCTGGTATCGATTCCGAGGCCACAAGAGCCAGACGTGGCTCCCCATGCTTCGCGTTGTCCTTGGAGCAGAGTTGGCAAAGATGATGAGGCATGGGTGTCAACCCATGTGCACGGGTGGTTAGTATCTGATGATGGGTAACCCCCGCCATCCCCGCCTCTGTCCCATCGCCATTCTCATCTTGATCTTGCGGGCATGCGGTTGTTGTCAGGCGCAGCTAGTTGGTTGGAGTTGATGCGACACGACGTTTTGCCAGAGGGACGGGAGAAGGAAGAGGTAGCGGAGTGCTGCCGAGCCCGCCTTGCGCGAGACGGAGGGTCGGTGGCCTCGGCCGAGGCCTTTGGCGGGAATCGACCGAGGCCCGCGGTGAGGGGGCCTCGGGCGAATCGGAGAATCGGCTGAGGTCCGCGGTGATGAGGCCTCGGACGAGTCGGAGAATCGGCCGAGGCCCGCGGTGATGGGGCCTCGGGCGAGTCGGAGAATCGGCCGAGGCCAGCAGCGTTTAGCTGGTTTCGATCTTTACGAAATCTAAGCAGTCGTTTTTTGGATCTTGCTTAGGGTACCCCTTCTCACGGTATCCGACAACTACCTTAACCTGTACTTACATCCTTCAGTTCTCTTAGCCTGTATACATTTGTGTACAATACCGTACTTCTTTTCCTGCCTTTTACTTATTTGCATATAATATACAAATCGTCACCAAGTCCACAACCAAACCACTAACCACGACGGCCGAATCAACCAGTAAACTACTTTTAGCTAGCTAGCTAAGCTAGCACAGGCGCCGTGCATGCTAAACACCCTACCACGTATTTAGCTAGCTTCTCCACTGCACCGCACGCACACGTGCACACATCCGTACGTGCGCGCGTGTCTCACGTGCTGTGCCGCGACTCGGACTCGGACTCCGCCGACCGAGACGACGACGGGAACGGCACGACGGCCTCCTCCACGTCCCCCTCCACCGCCGGCCTTTCACGCGTGGGGTCGCTCCGCGGGTTGTACCGTTGCACGACCAGCACGGACGCCGTCGTCGAGAACTCCAGCGTCGCCAGGTAGCTCCCCACGGGGCCCAGCTCCGGGCAGTCGCTCTTCTCCACCAGCGTCGGCGCCGGCGCCGACCGCCCCGCCACGACCAGGTTCTTGCCCCTCCCGAGCGTCTTGATGGCGGGTGTCAACTCCTCCCGCTCTGCCGCCGCCGTTACCTCCTCGTACCTGACGGACCCGTCCCCGGACTGGAGCGCCCGGGTGACGTATCTCTGCAGGGCTTCCTCGTCCTTGGCGAACTCGAGCTCGAGGTCGCCGCCGTCGGCGTTGGGTTTCGCCGCCGCGGCCGTGATGAAGCGGGCGACGGTGAGCTCGATGCCGGGGTGCTCGCCCATGCGGGCGGCGTACGCGAGCGCCTCCCGGTCGTCGGGCCCGCCGAAGAAGAGGACCAGCACGGCGTAGGAGACGTCCGGCGCGGAGACCTGCGCCGCGCCGCCGAGGACGCGGTCCACGAGGATGGCGACCGAGCAGGGCGCGCTCTGGAGCACGCGGACGTTGGCGTGGTGGTAGGCGCGGTCCACGGGCTCCATGGTGCCGTCGTGGCACAGCATCTTGTGGAACGGCAGCACCACGAGCGCGGCTCGCTTGTTGACCGCCGACGCCACGATGTCCTCGTGGATGGTGCCGAGGTCGGAGATGGCCGTCATCGGCTTCACAGCCACTGCACTCAGGCGCCGGAACGCCTCGAACGCCACCACAACCTCCCCGCCGCCGTCGCGCCCGCGCCGGCCCGAGAACGGCAGCCCGTTGTGGCGCGCGCGCTGCACCATGGAGATGGCCGACGACCGCTCCGAGAGCTCCACGAGGTGCATGGCGTACATGGTGAGCTTGTTCCGCCGCGTGCCGCGCGAGGCCTCCACCAGGTTGATCAGCGTCGGGATGCCGCGGCTGGCGTGGAAGCATGCCAGCACCCGCAGCTCGCTGTCGGCCTCGCCGCCGCCGCCGCGCTCCACGGTCCGGTGCTTGTACGACGACGCGCCGCGCCGCGCCGGCTTGTACACCGCGGTGACGGCCGGCGTGGTCATGAAGGTGGTGGTGAGCGCCATGAGCACGAGGATGGCGAACGCCTCGTCATTGAGTACCTTGCGGTCGCGGCCGATGTTGAGCACGATGAGCTCCACGAGCCCCTTGGTGTTCATGAGCAGCCCCAGCGCTAGCGCCTCGCGCGGCGGCACGCGCATGAGCAGCGACGCCAGCACCGTGCCGCCGATCTTGCCGGCGCACGCCGTCGTGATGACGAGCACGAGGAAGCCCCAGGACTTAGCACCCGAGATGGTGGCCACGTTGGTCTTGAGCCCGCTGGACACGAAGTACAGGGGCAGGAACAGCGACGACACGAGGTCCTCCATCTTCTCGGTGAGCGCGCCGGCGTAGGCGCCTTCCTTGGGGATCAGGACGCCGATGACGAACGCGCCGAACAGAGCGTGTATGCCGATGGCGTCCGTGACGAAGCCGGCGGCCAGCACGATGCCCAGAGTCGCGCAGACGAACGACTCCTTGACGGGCTCGCCGGCCGGGGACAGGCGCGCCATGTAGACGAGCACCGGCCGCACGAGGAAGGTGGCCGCCGCGACGAAGCCGACGCCGCAGAGGAGGACGTAGACCGAAACAAACGGCGAGCTAGAGCCCGAGAGCGCGATGGCCAGGGCGAGAAGTATCCACGCGGTGACATCGTTGACGGCCGCGGCGGACATGGCCATGTGGCCCAGGTTGGTCGTTAGGAGCTTGAGTTTGGCGAGGATGCGCGCGAGCACCGGAAACGCGGTGATGGAGAGCGCGACGCCCATGAAGACGATGAGCGGGCCGCGCGGCGTGTTGCACGCGATGGCGGCGCACAGCGCCAGCGAGGAGCCGGCGCCGAGCGTGAAGGGGAGGGAGATGCCGGCCACGGCGACGGTGAGTGCGCGGCTGCCCGTGCGATGAAGCGAGGCCAGGTCCAGCTCCAGGCCGACGAGGAAGAGAAACAGGAGCAGGCCAATGTTGGCCAGCGTGTCGAGCACGGTGAGGCTCTCCATCGGGAAGATGTGGTTGAGGAAGGCCTTGTTTGGGCCAAGCGCCGACGGGCCGAGGAGGATGTCGCCCTGCATGCATTGCCATCAATCGATTGCAGCTCTGAAGCGAGCACACTGCAATTTCATCCGGCACTTGATGGAGCCGTACCAGTGTTTAGTATTAGTGGCAA
This sequence comes from Miscanthus lutarioriparius, assembly GCA_904845875.1. Taxonomy (NCBI): domain Eukaryota; kingdom Viridiplantae; phylum Streptophyta; class Magnoliopsida; order Poales; family Poaceae; genus Miscanthus; species Miscanthus lutarioriparius. Next base: position 58,780 of record CAJGYO010000580.1, read on the forward strand.
TAAACTACGAACGACTTCATTTAGCCATTTTTTTTGGGAAAAAGAAGAAGCAAGCTTTGTCTTTGCACAGGCATGATCGAATTTTGGTCACATTTTTTCGTTTATAATTTTTAAATAGCAGAATGACGTCGATCCAGTTCTCATGCATCTTCGGTTGGATCAAATATGTGCATGTTTATTTAATCTAGTGGGTTTGTAATAAACTATATTTTCCCTCTTGAAAGGCAGAGCTCCTGCCATTCCATGCAATATTTAATCTAGTGGGGATCACCATTTGGTGATGCAGTTATTGATGTTGATGCAAATGTAACCGTGATGAATTGATGACGATGCTCCTCAAAGGACATAACCCAGACATTACCAGATTACTAGTGCTATCCTCTTTCACGAATAATTGTCGCTCTCTAAGGACATGTTTTAGACATACTGTTGATTATTACATCAAAAAATTGTAAGACACGGTCCGACTTGGTGCAGACTTCAAAAGTATACTCTATTAGTAATTTCTTTTATAACATACCATTAGTGGCAACAGAAGTTCGACAATTAATTTTTTTTGTAAACGCAACCCAATTAACGTTTTTACGGCACAAACTTTTTATATGATTAAACTAATTATTGATCTAAGAAGCTGAGTTTGAATATTAAAATACATGCATGTTTTATATTTTGGGATTAGCCGGGGATTTAGCTGACCTATTAACTAAGTACTCCTTCTGTCCTGAAATATCAAGGATCAAAGCGATTTTTAGATAAAATAAGGAGCTTGGCAAAAAAGAAAAAAGACCACCTTACCTCTCACTAATTAGGATGGAGGGGATAGTAAAGTCATTACTTTCCTTAGTTACCGACTGGGTTTTTAGATGACACCAAGTTTAAAAGGAATATCAGTATTTCCTATAAAAAACAAAGAGGAGAGAGAGGGTGTTGAGGAGCTAGAATATCTTGTATTTTGGTACAAATTTTGAACTTTGGATCCCTTATGTTTTATGAAGAAGGGAGTACTGTTTAGATTTTTGTAGCTAATAATTTATAGTAAGCTTAGGAAAGCTAGTTAATAGCTTGTCTTGTTATAGAAACTAAAGAAAACTACAAGTATTGTATGTGCAGAAGTTGTTAGTTAACAGGTATGGACCGTTACCTCGCAAAAGAGAAGAAAAAAAAGGTGGGACGTTGGCTTGAAGTCAAGACCGATGGACATCTATAAAGATCCCTAATCCTGGTGACTACGCACTATTCACCTTCCGTTTTCCACACCTAGGTCCCTATTCATCCACAGTGAACCTCCCCTTACCGTCCGATCCTCCCTGCGGCAACCGGATGCCCTCCACGCCCGTGTGCAGACGCCGCGGCCCCTCCTGCTTCCTCCTTCCCACCGCCTCCCAACCGACAAACACCAAAAATATCCCCGGTGCAGCGGGCGTCCCAGATTGCGTCCGCCTCCGCCTCCGCTCCCTGCATGCGGTGTCAGGCCCAGCGCAGCGGTGAACGCCGCCGGCGTGCGCTGGAACTCGCCGGAGAAGACGAACTGCTTGAACACGAACTGTACTCACACGAACACTTGGAAACACTATGAACCCCGACCGGCAGCATACATACATGCCACTGTCCATGGCAGCGGTGAACGCCGCCATGGACAGTGGCATGTATGTATGCTGCCGGTCGGGGTCGTCCCTGCTTGTGATCACTGGTCGATGAGCTAGCTAGCTTGCTTGGCTGCTTGCTGCGTTCTTGCTGCTGGTCGCTTGGCTTGCTTGCTTGGGTGCGTGGTGTAGGAGCAGAGGAAAGCATGGGTATTTATAGGGCAGAGGGTTTCACTGGCTGGGTCTAAGTGCCGCTGGTGGTTGTGTTCTTGATGACTAGTTTAAGCTTTGGCTGAGGACTCCGTGGTGGATCCGTGGATGGATTGGATGCGGCGAATGGATTGCCGGCAGGGACGAAGCTAAAGCAAATCAATTAGAGGAAGGGTGTCCTTGCCTGGTCGGTGCATCGATTAAGTGTACGCACAGTGAAAAATCGACTCTGGTGCATCGTTATCTTTATTTATTTATTTTTATTTACTCTTTTTTTTTTTGCATTTTGGCGTGGGTGAGTAGTGGGGATCGGAGAGAGCACGAGCATCCGTGAACCGTGCAAGGGCAACAGGGCGGCATCTATGTTTAGTATGAATGGGACGAAGAGAGCAGACCCCAAATGGGGGCGGGGCGCCTCTCTGGGATCTCACGCATTGCGTGTGATCATCTGACCCAAATGCCTGAGCACGTACGTGGGACGACTCCCCACTCCAATGGCGACGCGGCCGGACCGAACGGCTAGCCGCTGTGTGGACTCCATGCCATGAGAGCGCTCTGGATCGGTTTGTTCCGACGTCGCCAGGAGCTAAATGCACTCGTACCACGGCCAGTCGCCGGCCACTCACCAGTCGCCATGGAGCCCTGTGCTGCCCACGCAGAAAACTGGTGATGAGCAGCCCATGCATGGGGACACCGGATGCTGCGGCGCCGGGGCACAGACACGGGCCACGGGGAGCTGCCGGAGGAAGAGGAGGCGGGGCGCCAGGCCGTCGTCATCCTACGATCCGTCCGTCTACCGGTAGCTGAGATGAGATCGAAATCGGACAGCTCAGGGTGACTGCTTCCAGGACAGAGCTGAGGCCGGGCGCGCCGCGGCGAGCTCGATCGCGCTGCGGCGCGTGCGCGCGGCGCGCCCGTCCAGTCTCTGTTGCCCGGGCGCTTTTCGGCGGGCGGAGGTGCAGGGCGCGCTACAACGACCGCGGTTGACTGCACCGCATGATTCGGTTTAGATAAGGTAGCGATGCAAGTACCGGCGGTGAGTGGCTTTTGGCCGTCACACGAGCAAGGCAAAGGCAAAGGCAAGGCAGGCAAGCGGCAAGCGGCAAGCCAAGAGACAGTTGACCTCCGATCCATATCCATGGTGGGAATTAATCGCTGCCTTTTTTCAGGAATGAGGACAAGAGTGCCTCGTCGCTTTCTTCCGTGCGGACTACCGGTCGTCACCGTCGTCGTCATCGTCTTCTTCTTCTCTCGAAAACGACGATCACCATGTAGTCACAATGCATGCACGCAGCGTGGGCCTAACTCATATACATAGTCTTAGGGCAGAATAGAATTGCCTTTTTGACTCTGTACTCTTGATTCCACTATGTATTTCGGGAGTCCGCTAACCTAGATGACATCCTCTGCTAAGTTTAGGAGGTTAGTGTACGGCGTTGACGCTAGCATGAACCATCACATCGCAAACGACGGGTCTAGCATAGACCCGATTGGACCTGTGATGTAACGTGGGTCTAGTTCATGCACATGGATTTATATTTTGAAAGTTTATGGACCTAAATGATACGTCTTGTCAAGTTTAGAGACCCCTGGTGCATTTCACGGACACAAATGTTCCATCACAATGGTGCTAACATATGCGGCTATAAGGGGGTGTTTGGTTATTTAGTCGCTCATAAAATTCATATCACATCGAATATTTAGATACTAATAAGGAGCATTAAATATAGATTAATTACAAAACCAATTACATAGATGGAGGCTAATTTGCGAGACGGATTTTTTAAGCCTAATTAACCCGTCATTAGCACATGTTTACTGTAGCACCACGTTGTCAAATCATGGACTAATTAGGCTTAAAAGATTCGTCTCGCAAATTAGTCGCAAGTTGTGCAATTAGTTTCATAATTAGTCTATATTTAATACTCCATGCATGTGTTCAAATATTCGATGTGACAGGAATTTTAGGAGATCATACGAAACCCTAAATAACGACACTTGGAGCTGAAAGGCGCGGCGCAGCTTTTATTTGTGTTTTTTGTGAGCTCGTACGGTACGGTTGTGAGCTTTGTTTTTGTTCCAACACACACACACACAAGTGTTTAGCTGCGGCTGTGGCCTCTGGGGTGATGGTGAGGACGAGGACAGGACACCACCATGTCCGCAAGCTGCCAAGGAGGGGAAAAGGGCAGAAAGGCCGTCGGAAACGCATCGAAGAATCACCCACTCGCGCGCGCAAAGCAAAGGCGATCGAACGTACAGGACCCTAGACGCTCTCGCATCGTGCACGCACGAACCAACGCACGGCATCCGGACGGACCGGTCGATCGGCCGGACGTCCATCCACAGGGCAGCAACAGCAACAGCGCCTGCGAGGGCGACTGCGCAGGTGCGCCACCGTACGACGTACGTCCCCGGTGCACACGCGCCTGCCGCTACCTATTGATCGGGACGGGAGGTGGACAGACTGGTGGTGCCCGGTGGTGGAGTGGATCGGAGGCCGCGCGCCGAAACGACGCGACGGTACGGTTCTTCCCGCTGGCGCCTGGCGCCTGGCGCTGGTTGGGTGCGTGCCGTGGTGGTGGGCGGGCGGGGCGGGCGCGGCCAGTGCCTGGCCGAGCCCGCGCGCAATCATATCGGGCTACGCCGGCTACGGCCTACACGGGGACGGCTGCAGGCTGCGGGCTGCGGGCCGCGGCCGAGTGGAGGGCGGAGTCGTTTCGTCGCCTGGTTGGAGGACACGCAGTGGCAGTGGTGCGGATGCGTCGCGTCGCACGACGTCGAGACTCGAGACGTCACGGCTCAGGAGTTCAGTCGGATGGAAACAGGGGGGAGAAATGGATGGAAAAGAGGAGCGCCGGGAATGGGGTCAGCAAGAGCGAGCCGCACTACAGTGCTATGTTCGCTTGGCTGATAAAGCCACTTCGAAAGATTTATCGACTGATTTGTTGTGAGAGAAAAATAATGTTCATTGACCGAAAAAGTACAGCTTATAAGATAAACGAACCGGTCTGCCAACAGTGTGCAAAGCGCGTGCAACAGTTCGGAGCAGCTGCGTAGACGCGTCATCTAGAAGTAGAAGGGGACATGCACGGCAGCATCCACCGGCCGGCGGCTCAACGGCAGCCATACCCAAAACCAAGTTCCTGCTTGGAGCAGTTATTTAAAAAAAACTTCTTTTATGCCACGCAAGAGCATTGCCAGTAATCTGCTCCATCTGTTCCAAATTATAAATCATTTTGATATTTTGGGTTCATCTATTTTGCTATGTATCTAGACATATTATTATATCTATAAAATGGATGTACCAAAAAAGTTAAAACGACTTATAATTTAGAACTAAGGGAGTATATCTATACTTCTAATAATAAAGAGGCAAAATTTCAGCCCAATTTTTTGTCCATCCACTTTTTGTCCATCTCTTTCTAACAACCGGACAATGGAGAGTTTCTTCCATCCGGACTTTATATATATATATATATATATATATATATATATATATAATAACCGTGGTCATACGAGTTAGAATAGTTATTGTCGAGCACGATACGGAGTTTAATTCCAAAATATATTAGATCTGTACTCATATGTGATATAACAACTTACGTCTAGCGATGATACGGACTCCGATTTTATTATATATTGAGTCCGTCCTACTTTTTTTAGTTCTGGTTAGAATCGCTTTCCGTTTTATGTCCTTTTTTTGTTTTTCAGTTTCGGTGAGAGTCCATCGGCCATGAACTTTTTTTCTATATTGTGTTTTGATGTCTTTTTTTAGTTTTAGTTTTTCCAAGCTTCCGTCTTTTTTCGGTTCCCTTTAGAGTCCTTTCCTGTTTTGATGTCATTTTTATTTTGGTTTTTTTTCAATTTCGGTTAGAGTCTATCGACCATGAACTTTGTTTCGTTTAGAGTCCTTTTCGTGTTTTGATGTATTTTTTATTTCTGTTTTTTTCTAGTTCTGGTTAGAGTCCATTGGCCATAAGCTTTTTTTTTCTATATACCTTACAAAATTTCTGCCAATTTATTGGTCGCCTCATTTTGGTCTGATCCCTTTTAAATTCTAAGCGTTTTTGGCGGAGACTACTAATCCTACTCGTTATTAGTGGAGACTTAAATCTCCTCCTAAGCCTTGCGTTCCTTGCTGAGATCGACGAGGCCAAGCTTGTACGTACATATATACCGTGGTTCGGGACATAGCCACAAACTAACACTAGTGTCTGATACGCTCGTGGTAAACCAACAAAACAAGTTTGTGGAAATACTCGGTTCACGTGCGTATGGGAGTAGAAAAATGAAGGGACGAAATGCAGACAAAAATAGTCAAGGCCACGTACAATAATGACCATAAAATAAGATCAAAGTAATAACGGTATAAAATATATAATTGTCGTGTTCGTTTGCTAACAGAAGTCAACCCTTGCATTATTTGGAAGTTGGTCAGTGCTTTGCTCCCTTTTCCTGTTGACAAAATGTTACCGCTGCACATCCTCTGAGGTTCATATGATCCCACGTGGCAGTGGCATGCATGTGTGGTGGGCGAGTGCAAGCTTTTACACGTGTGCGGTGAAGAGCTTCAGTCGCATCAAGTTTTGCTGGAGATATCAGGAATCATCTTGTGCGAGTGTATTTGATCTTTTTCTTTTTTCTATTTTAAAAAAGAAGGCATTTGAAGTTGTTGTAGGGTGTTTATATATGTGAGCACACGTAGCGGTTAGGATTATTTCAGCTTCATAATTCATATTTTAATAGCGGTGCAAACTTAAAGCTTGAGTCCACGTGTAAACCGAACTTTTGCGGAATCTTTCTGGGTAGCTTGATTCTACGACTGCGAAGAAGTTTACAAATATGATATAGGATCCTCGTTCGTCAATGGCATGCAACATATGCTGGATTTATTAGTTATTAATTTGTCAAACACTGACGATAGGCATTGAGGACATGCATGATGCTAAGAGGTAAAAGGAGACTCTTTATGGTTCCAAAAGTAGGTAAAGGTAAAAGGACAAGATGACTAAACTCGGAGTTATCGTGGGGCCCAAAGATTGACTATTTTGTTCTAGAAATAATATATATAATATTTTTTTTTAATTTGGAGACAAATTAAGCTAGCTTGACTTCTCAGTCACTGTACAGCTTAAGTCCTACGGTTGGAATAAGCTAGCAAGGCTATCGGCTGACGACGATCGCAGTATTATACTAAATCCGTTCTAAATCATAATTCGTTTAACTTTTTTGACCATGAATTTGGTCACTCGTCTTATTTAAAAATTTGTGCGAAATATTATTTCTTTTATTGTGGCTTGCTTTATTAACAAAAGTTCTTGAAGAATAACTTAATTTTGACTGTTTGCATAAATTTTTTAAATAAGATGAGTGGTCAAACTTTGAGTCAAAAAAGTCAAACGAATTATAATTTGGAATAGAGGGAGTACAACTATAATGTAATGCGAGTATATCATTATAGTACTCTTCGTCTGTTTCTGTTCCTTTATCAATTCTATAAAATATACTACTGTATATATCGACGCTGCTGACTGTTGATGCTGCAGTAGTATAGAAAAAAAGAGAGCGAGATTTAGGCCTCGTTTGGCAGGGCTTCACTTCACTAGTGAAGCCATTTTTTTTGGCTTCAGCTCCACGAACAGCTCCACTGGTGGAGCTGAAGCGGTTTTGGTAAACCGTTTGGTAAAATGGCTTCCCTGTGAGAGCATGTTTTTAGGGGCCTGGAGGAGGAGCCGGGAGAAGCCACTATTTTTGGCTCCTTCCCACCCCAAAGCTCTGTGAGAGCACGTTTTTAGGGGCTTCATCGGTGGAGCCGTTTCATTTACCCCGTTTGGCAGAAAACGGCTCCAAACAGCTCCTGAAGCCGCTGGAGAAGCCCTGCCAAACAGGGCCTTACTGTTTTTTCTTCTTCTGGTTTTCACGCAAACACTTTTTTTTTTGTAGGAAACGTTGGTTGACGTCAAGGAAGAAGGTAATGGCGAACACCCATGATTGTGTATTTGTGTTGGAGAACATGTCCGTTGACGCATGTTTCATTAAGATATTAAATTTTATTTTGTTACATGTTCTTGAAATTATAAAACTATATATACCCATGACGATTATTATATTCAGACCTGTTATTATTTTTCTGGGCGGTAAGATTCAGACTTGTTGGTTTGCCGTACCTTGATGACCCAATTAACGAAAGCTTCAGGAATAATGTTATTGCAAAAGCAAAACGAGCAAGCCGATATAAAAAATTCGTCGAAGAAATAACATGTATACACAGCATGCTTTGAGGTTGATGAAGAAGAAGAACAGCGGGTGGATGGAACTTACGATGATCTCTGCGATGACGCGGGGCTGGCGGAGCGGGCGGAGCGCCAGGGCGAGGCCTCGGGTGAGGACGAGCACGAGGCAGACCTGCAGGATGATGAGCGGCAGCGAGAAGTGCAGCGGGTTGTCCCCCTGCCACAACCCCTCCGACGTCGCCTTCATCGGCGCGCACAGCGCCGCCGACGCCGACGCCTCATCCCCGCCGCCGGCCATCGTCCTCCCTGCTGTCGTACCCTGCCAATGGCGCGCGCGCGCGCGTGACGTGTCGTTGTTTATTAGTCAGTCGTCCAGATGGTGGATACGACGAGGAAAACGCAGTGACACTGACACCACTTGCTAGCTGGCTAGCAGGCAGCCCATGCGAACGCGGCGGCAACAAGGCCGGCCGACCGGACATGGTTCTCCTTGAGAGCGAAGGGAGGAAGAGGAACTATAGCGAAACAAGCGCGTGCGCAGGGGAGGGGGGCAGAGCAAAAATAACCAATAAGCAGCGCGCAGCTCGCGCACGTGTGAGCGCGCCATCGATGGATGCATGGACTGTATCTCTCACCTGACGGATCGGAGCGAGAGATACTCGAGGACTGAGGACAAATATAGCAGCCCCGCTGCGCAGGCGATGGGTGGAGCGAGCGAGGCTGACTGGGTGAGAGCTCGATCGCCGCTCGCGCTGGGAGACGACGAGCGAAGACGTGTATCTGTGGCCGAGCGAGTGTGATAAATGGGCTCTTGTATCAGCTCGCCGATCAGTAGCTTCTTATTTATAGAGGAGCAAACCGTGGCCCTCTTTTTTTTTTTCTTGATCGGGGTTTAGCCCAAACCGTGGCCCTCTTTGTTTTCGCTCAGAGCATCTTCGAGAGTTCCCTGCATATTAATTTAAAAAGTCTATATTTTCCAACTTCTAAAATGATATTAGGAGAGAAAAAAAGAGAGAATCTCTAATAATTCCTAATATGTTTATCCTAAAAGTTTTTTCATGCAGCACTTTTTCTTTTCCACAGGCTCGTTGCAGATTAACGATGTTTTCCATCAGAAACCCAGAATTTGTTTCTATATCCATTTAAGCCCTCCCACAAGATCTTTCTCTCTTACGTCTTTCTCGTCTGAAACCCCGTCTTTCCTCCTTTTCCTTTCCCACTCCCTTCTTCTTCTCAGGCTCGCAAAAGAGCAGACGCGTACGATAGCCAGCGCCCGATCCCGGCTGGGAGGGCCACGCCGGCGGCGAGGGTGGCGCGGAGGCATGGCGAGGGCCGCGCACCTCCAAGGCTGGTACTCTTGAAGCTGCGTGGGACGTGGGTGTTGGGCGCGTCGGCGATCCCGTCGTGGCAGACGTTGGGGTTCGTGGACATCCAGTCGGGGCCGAAGTAGGGGACATGGTGCTGGTCGTGCCAGAGGGCGCCTACACCGTGCGGCTTGGGAACGAGACGTCCCGCATCCATCCGGCAGCGGCTCCGGTTCACCGCCCGCATCCATCCTGTCTAGGACCACCTGCGAGTCCCTGGTCTATAAGCTAGGACGTAAGGGCCCGCGAACCACCAAGGAGCTCCTCGACATCGCCACCAGCCACGTCTCGGGCGAGGAGGCGGTCGGAGCAATTTTTGACCGCCTCAAGGGCAAGGCGAAGCGGGACGAGGACGCTGGCGAAGGCGCCTCCAACCGTCCTAGCAAGAAGAAGAATAAGCAGCGACGCGAGGGCTCGCTCATGGCCGCCGCCGACCGCAAGGGGGGTCGGAAGCCCGCCGAGGGCACCCCAGACCACTTCGAGAAGTTGCTCGAAGGACCATGTCAAAACCATGTTTTCCCCATCAAGTATCTATACAAGGACTGTGGTCTCATGAAGCGGTTCTTGTCCGAAGGCTCCAACAAGGGGGAGCATAGGAAGGACCCCAAGCCATCCGCAGACGACGCCGAGGGGAAGGACGGCGGCTTCCCTATGCCGGATGGCTGCCTCATGATTTTTGGAGGGTCGGCGGCCTACGACTCCAAGCATCGCCAGAAGCTCACGTGCCGCGAGGTCTACACGGCCGAGCCGGCCGCGCCTACCTTCCTCCGATGGTCGGAGTCCGCCATAACCTTTGATCAAACCGACCACCTGGAGAGCGTCCCACAACTGGGGAGATCTCCGCTCGGTGTTGACTTGATCATCGGCATGAAATGGCTCACCAAGGTACTGATGGATGGAGGCAGCGGCCTCAACATCATATAGGCCGAAATGCTCGACGCCATGGGCATCGATCGATCGAGCATCCGACCGACCTGAGCACCTTTCCACGGCATCGTGCCTGGAAAGCAGGCCATGCCACTTGGACAAATCGATCTGCACGTCACCTTTGGGGATCCAACCAATTACAGGACGGAGACCCTTACATTCGAGGTGGTCGGGTTCCACGGAACCAACCACGCCATCCTGGGACGTCCATACTACGCGAAGTTCATGGACCGTCCCCAACTACGCCTATCTGAGTGTGAGGTCGAGTGCTGCGAACACGCCGTGGCAATCATCGCCTCCAAGGAGCTTGTGGCCATCAGGAAGGAGGTTGCCGAAGAAGCGCCCGACCCCAAGCGGTCGGCTGGGTCTTTTGAGCCTATAGAGGGCGCCAAGGAGGTCCTCATATACCCCAGCGGCTCCAAGGGCAAAGTGGTACGCTTTGGCACCATGCTTTCCTCCGAATAGGAAAGCGCGCTCATCGACTTCCTCCACGCCAATAGAGACATCTTTGCGTGGAAACCCTCGGACATGCCAAGCATTCCGAGAGAAGTCGCTGAGCATGCCTTGAAGATCAGGCTAGGCTTCGATGAGGAGAAGCGCAGGGCCATCGGCGAAGAGATTGCAAAGCTTTTGGCGACCGGGTTCATCAAGGAAGTATACCACCCCGAGTGGTTAGCCAATCCCGTTCTAGTAGGAAAAAAGAGTGGGAAATGGAGAATATGTGTCGACTACATGGGTCTCAAAAAGCGTGTCTAAAGGATCTGTTTCCTTTACCACGCATAGACCAAGTAGTAGACTCAACCTCAGGGTGCGAAACCCTTTGCTTCCTTGATGCATACTCCGGGTACCATCAAATCATGATGAAAGAGTCCGGCCAGCTCGCGACATCTTTCATCACCCCATTCGGATCGTTCTGCTACGTCACGATGCTGTTCGGTCTAAAAAACACGGGGGCTACGTACCAGCGTTGTATGCTTAAATATTTTGGGGACCTCATCGGGTGAACCATTGAGGTCTACGTGGATGACATCGTAGTCAAATCCAAACGGGCTGACCAGGTCATAGCCGACCTAGAGCAGACCTTCACGAAACTCTGAGCAAACAACATTAAGGTCAACCCCGAGAAATGCGTTTTCGGTGTCCCAAGGGGTATGCTGCTGGGTTTTATCGTCTCTGAGAAAACAACATCAAAGCCAACCCAGAGAAGATCTCGGTCATCACAAGGATGGGCTCGATTCAGAACATAAAGGGGGTACAACGAGTTACAGGGTGCCTCGCCGCGCTCAGCTGCTTTATCTCGCGCCACAGTGAACGAGGTCTCCTGCTCTATCGGCTCCTAAAGAAGGCGCTCCGTTTTGAATGGATGCCCGAGGCCCAGGAGGCACTTGACATGGTCAAGCAGCTTCTGACGAATGCCCCGATCCTGGTCCCTCCAACCGATGGGGAACCACTTTTGCTCTACATCGCGGCCACCACACAAGTGGTCAGCGCCGACCTGGTTGTAGAGCGAGAAGAAGAGGGACATGCCCTCAAAGTGCAGGGTCCCATATACTACATTAGCGAGGTCTTGTCCAATTACAAGACCTGCTACCCCAAATCTAGAAGCTCCTGTACTCTATCCTCAATGCCAAAAGGAAGTTGCGTCACTACTTCGAGTCACATCCAGTGACGGTCACGACATCCTTCCCTCTTGGCGAGGTCGTCCAAAACAGAGATGCCACGGGAAGAATCGCCAAGTGGGCACTCGAGCTGATGGGTTAGGGCATTTCATATGCCCCTCAGACAGCCATCAAGTCCCAAGTGCTAGCTGATTTCATTATAGAGTGGACCGAGGTCCAAATGTCGCCAGCAGTCATCGACCAGGAGTATTGGACGATGTACTTCGATGGATCACTGATGAAGAGAGGCGCCACACGGAGCTAGTCTTCGTTTCGCCCCTTGGGGTACGCATGAGGTACATGGTTCGCATCCATTTTCCCTCCTCCAATAATATGGCCGAATATGAGGCGCTCATCAATGGCCTGTGCATCGCCAGCGAGTTGGGTATCCGATGGCTTGACGTCCGGGGCGACTCCTAGCTGGTCATTGACCAAGTGATGAAGGAATCAAGCTACCACAACGCCAAGATGACTGCGTATTGCTGAGAAGTCCGCTAGCTGGAGGACAAGTTCGATGGTCTCGAGCTCAATCACATCCTGAGGCGTCTCAACAAGGCGGTCAACGCGCTGGTGAAAGCGGCGTCTGGCCGAGAGCCGGTGCTATAGGCGTCTTCACCAGCGATTAGTACAAACCCTCAGTCCGCTATGAGGAGCCAGAACAAGCTGGTGATGGGCCACCTGCCCTAGTCTCAGGGGCTAACCAGCCATTGGCTCTATCCAACCCCGAAGTCATGGAGCTTGACAAGGATCCAGCGATAGAGCCCGACCCTCTGGCCGACTGGAGGGCACCTTACCTCGACTACCTCCTCCATGAGGCGCTGCCGACGGACAAAATGGAGGCTCGGCGGCTCACACGTCATGCCAAGTCCTTTGTCGTTATTGATGGCGAGCTCTATAGGCGAAGCCACATCGAGGTCCTGCAGTGCTGCATCCCCATTGAACAAGGGAAGCGGTTGCTGAGCGATATCCATGGTGGGGTCTGCAGTCACCATACCGCGCCTAGAACCCTGGTCAGAAATGCGTTCTGACAAGGCTTCTTCTGGCCGACCGCGGTAGTCGACGCTGAACATATTGTGCGCACCTACGAAGGGTGTCAATACTACGCTCGGTAGACCCACCTACCGGCCCAAGGACTCCAGATGATCCCTATCACGTGGCCGTTCGTGGTCTAGGGGCTCAATCTCGTCGGACCTCTCAAGAGGGTGCCCAGGGGCTATACGCACTTGCTTGTCACCGTAGACAAGTTTACAAAGTGGGTAGAGGCTCGACTGATCTCTGCGATCAAGTCCGAGCAAGCCATGCTGTTCTTCCTTGACATCGTCCATCGCTTTAGAGTCTCGAACTCCATTATCACGGACAACAACACATAGTTCACTAGAAAGAAGTTCCTCTGATTCTGCGATGAATACCACATCCGCGTCGATTAGGCTGCCGTGGTGCACCCCAGCACGAAAAGGTAGGTCGAGCGCGCGAACAACATTGTCCTACAAGGCCTCAAGCCTAGGATCTTCAACCGGTTGAATAAGTTTGGAGGACGACCCCTAGCCGAGCCATTGGCTACACGCCATTCTTCATGGTCTATGGTTCCGAGGCTGTCCTCCCGGTCGACCTCGACTATGGAGCGCCAAGGGTCAGGGCGTACGACGAACAGGGAGCCGAGGCGTCCCTCAAGGATGCCATAGACCAGCTAGATGAAGCGCGTGACGTTGCCCTCCTCCGCTCTGCTAGGTACCAGCAAGCGTTACGCCGATACCACAGCCATCGAGTGTGGGGTCGGGCCTTCAACGTCATGGACCTAGTGCTCCGCCTCATCCAGAGCAACAAGAACCACCACAAACTCTCTCCACCATGGGAAGGACCTTACGTCGTGGCGGAGGTGCTCCGACCAGGCACCTACAAGCTCAAGACCATCGATGGTGAAGTCTTCATCAATGCTTGGAACATCGAGCAACTACGTCGCTTTTACCCTTAATATACGCACACTTTCTCTTATCAGTTTTGCTATCGACTCCCCAATCTTTAGTGACATATGATCCCAGCAACGGCAAGGGGTCGGGCCTCACTCGGGGGCTAATAAGAGCATATCTATCCGGTAGACATTCTCTATGCCCGACCCTTTCTCATGTTGAGACATGGAAATAAGGGTTGTGGAAACGAACGCTGAGTAAAACTAGTCAGACTGCAAGAAACCTATGCCCTAGAGCTACGATGTTTTAGCTCACCAGCGTGATCAGAGTTTTTTCCGCACCCCGAGCTTTTTAGCTTTAACTACGAAAAGAGTCGGCACGCGTCTAAGAGTATATCCACCTAGCAAACATTCTCTGTGCCCGACCCTCTCTCACGTTGAGACATAGAAGCTAGGGTTGCAGAATCAAACGCTGAGTAAAACTGATCGGACTACAAGAAACCTATGCCCCAGGGGCTATGACGTTTTTGCTCACCAACGTGATCAGAGTTTGTTCACCCACACCCCGAGCTTTACGGCCTCAGTGATGGAAAGGGTCAGAACATAGTAACCTTTTTATACAAAAAGGGGAGAAGGGCTAAAAAGTTGTTTGGCCATAACAAAATTTAAGAGCTTGTCCATTTATTACAAGTTCACCGCCTGGCTTATCTGCCTAACTAATTTCTTAGGCGGGATGATCTCATCCTTTATCTCTATAGGTAAGTCCTATGCCAGCGGGTCACACAAGTCGATCGAACGGCTTGGCCGCTGCCGAGAGATGGGTAAGGAGAATTAGGATGCCCCATGCGGGTTATGCCAACTCCGTCATGAACGATGGACCCGGATTTCACTCGGGCGTATTCGGTAAGATCTCTCCAAACCCGTCACTCAAGCCATCAAGGTAAGTCCTGTGCCAACAGGTCACTCAAGTCGATCGGACGGCTTGGGCCGCTACCGAGAGACGAGTCATCTCTAAGTGACACCCGACCCTAGCAACGGCAAGGGGTCGGGCCTCACTCAGGGGCTGGCAAGTGTGTCTATTCGGTAGATATTCTCTATGTCTGACCCTTTCCTCACGCTAAAACCTAAAGGCAAGGTGTGTGGAAATAAACACTGAATAAAACTGGTCGGACCGCAAGAAACCTATGCCCCAGCGGCTACGGTGTTTTTGCTCACCAGCGTGATCAGAGTTTTTGTCCCCGCATCCTGAGCTTTAGCCTCCGCCTTCCCAGGAAGGGTTTGGAGGGACCCACCGATGGAATCTCCATCAAGGAGAGGCCAGCAGGTCGCCTAAGTCGATCGGACAGCTCAGGCCGCTACCGAGAGACAGGTCATCTCTAAGTGACATTCGACCCTAGCAACAGCAAGGGGTCGGGCCTCACTCGGGGGCTGGCAAGAGTGTCTATTCGGTAGACATTCTCTATGCCTGACCCCTTTCTCATGCTAAGACCTAAAGGCAAGGTGTGCGGTAACAAACACTAAGTAAAACTGGTCATACCGTAAGAAACCCTCGCCCAGCTGACTACGATGTTTTGCTCATCGGTGTGATCGAGTTTTGTCCCTCGCACTCGAGCTTTAGCCTTTGCCTTCCTGGGAAGGGTTTGAGAGGGCCCACCAAGCAAAATCTCCATTGAGGAGAGGCCAGCAGTCGCCTAATTTGATCGGACGACTAGGGCCACTACCGAGAGACGGGTCATCTCTAAGTGACACCCAACCCTAGTAAATGGTAAAAGGTCGGGCCTCACTCGGGGGCTGGCAAGAGTGTCTATTCGGTAGACATTCTCTATGCTCGACCCCTTTTCTCACGCTAAAACCTAAAAGCACGGTGTGCGGAAACAAACGTTGAGTAAAACTGGTCGGACTGCAAGAAACCTATGCCCCAACGGCTACGGTATTTTTGCTCACCAGCGTGATCAGAGTTTTTGTCCCCGCACCCTGAGCTTTAGCCTCCACCTTCCTAGGAAGGGTTCAGAGGCACCCACCTATAGAGTCTCCATTGTGGAGAGGCCAGTAGGTCGCCCAAGTCGATTGGACGGCTCAGGACACTACCAAGAGATGGGTAGGGAGCAGCAGGATGCCTCATGCGGGTAATGCCGACTCCGTCACGAACAATGGACCTGGATTTCACATGAATATATCTGGTAAGAGCTCCCCAAAACCGTCACTCAAGCCATCGAGGTAACTTTACCAACCCCCACTTTACTTATCTAGTGCATAAGCATTCATTCATCCATTCTCATGCATGCATTCATACATTCATCTCATACATCCAAGCATCGCATATGCAATTATTGCGTCATAACGCTTCGCGTCGTGTCACGAAGCGGTAGTCGTCTCATTCGATATGAGCGGCGACTGACCGAGGTTTGAAGGCCGGCCCATGAAGGGCTCGAGGCCGCCTCATGTCAAATAGATCCAGGGGAGAAAACACAGATGAGCCCCAATGGCCTTTGCCCGACTCGCTCAGAAGCGGACATGGTCATTTCAACCTTCTCATTCGATCCTAATCTCGAGCCAAGCCCACAGAATCTCCCTTGAGGGGAGGCCAGCGGGCCACCTAAGTTAGTCTCCGGAATGACTTAGGCATCAGCCGGGAGGTGGGTTAAGGAGCAGTGGAATGCCACATGAGGGCTATGATGACCCTATCACGAACGACGAACCCCGATTCCACTTGGACATGCCCGTTAGCGAGCTCGTCGAGCACGACACTCGAGCCATCGAGGCAAGTGTCGTTAGCTCAGCCCCTTTGATTGCGGAAACCGTGCACATAAAACTTGGTCGACTCCTACCAAGCCCAACAGGGCTTGGGGGCTTGAGCCGCCCAACCCCAACTTAGGAATCCGACCGACCGAGGTTCGAAGGCCAGCCCGCGAAGGGCTTGAGGCTGCCTCATGTCAAACAGAGCCAGGGGAGAAAACGCAGATGAGCCCTAGTGTCCTTAGCCCGACCTGCTCAAAAGCGGATAGGGTCATCTCGACCTTCTCGTTCGATCATTTCCTCGAGCCATGCCCACAGAATCTCCATCGAGGGGAGGCCAATGGGCCACCTGAGTCGGTCTCCATAATAACTCGGGCATCTGCCAGGAGGCGGGTTAAGGAGCAGCGGAATGCCACATGAGGGCTATGCCGACCCCATCATGAACGACGGTCCTAGATTCCACTCGGACATGCCTGTTAGCGTGCTCACCGAGCGCATCACTCGAGCCATCGAGGCAAGTGACGTTAGCTCAACCTCTCCGGTTGCGAAAACCGTGGATGGGGTGACGATCACAAAGATGAGCCGATCCTCGACCGGACCCTCGCTACGCGTGGAGGCTCAAGGAGAGTTGGACTCGCAAGGAGACTGCATGCGCGGTCGCAGAACGACAGACCCCCGTAGGGGTCGAAATCAGGAAAAGACCTTTTTCGACCCACCAAATCTCATGGCTATACCCCCGAGGGGTCCGATCATGACAAAAGGGAATCACCATCCCCAGGTCATGCCATGGGCGACAAAAGAAGGCCAATGCCCTCAGAATTCTCCCGTTCAAAAAAGCCTCCGAAGGAGTATTCTACTCATCCGCGAGCTCGGGGGCTACTGTCGGAGATCAACACTAGGGTACCCAAAGAGGAGGAGATAATGACCATCAACATTGATTCATTCGAGCAGTCAAGAGCGCGACTACCGCTCCAACCGACTCCCAGGCGCGCGAGCTCCGCCTCGCTCGACCTCTGGGGGCGGGCTACGCCTTGCCCGATCCCGAGGCTGTGGGCTCCGCCTCGCTCGACCCCCGAGGCCACGGGCTCCGCCTCGCTCGACCCTTGGGTCCGTGCTTCGCCTCGCCTGACCTCGAAGCCACGGGCTCCGCCTTGCCCGACCCCAAGGCCACGGGCTTCATCTCGCCCGACGGAGATCCATACCGCTGCCAACCACTCTAGGTCCAAGCGTGTGGGCTTGGGTCAAAACTCCAACACCAAGAAAGAGACCAGCATGCCCCGATGTAACCCGTAGCCACGACGGGCCATACCTAAGGATTCACATCAGGAACAGCGTCGGGCGTACCGGTGCTGTTCTGCCTAACCCCCGTACGAACGCTGACAGGCGCGTCAGCTCACCACGATGTCCGTTTGCGACGGAATGGAACGCCATGACCGGCAGACGCCGCCTGCGTATGGCGCCAGTGACGGAAAGGGCAGCGACGTGGAGCTGTCCCTGTTGACATCTACAAGGTCGACGGGACTTGCATGAAGGATAAGAAGGATCCGTCGATCCTAAAGGACTCCTTCTCTCTCTCATTTTTCTCTTTTCCTCCGCTGTAACTCGTGTTTTTCCTTGGCCTATAAAAGGAAAAGCAGGGCGTCCCATGAAGGGAACCCGATCGAACCCCGAACTGATCAGATCCAGATACACACAAGAGCAGCAACCGAGCTCTCTGCACCCTTTCACTTCTTTCACTAGAGACTTGGGACATGTCCCTCTCTCGCCTGTTTGTAACCCCTACTACAAACTTTCAGTGCTAGTAACACGAGCAGCAGCGACAAACTGGACGTAGGGACTTTCTGCTTGAACCAGTATAAACCTCGTATCCTCTAAGCACACCATCCGAGCTAGACGCGCAATACTAGAAATTTACTCGTCGGTGGTAACTCGAAACACCGACAACTTTACTCGCATCGGGTGGTTTTTTTACAAGTGCTAAAAGATTAGGGGTATGTATTAAGAGTGGTTGGAGATGGGGTTTTTCCTCGTCTTTCTAAAAAACAAGAATTAAGAAGATATTTAGGAAACTCTTAGAGATGCTCTTATAGCATACTACGATTATAATCACCTTATGGTAAGGATTTTGTTTTTGGCTTTTTGCTATTCAAAGCTCTGAAACTATAGTCAGCGAGTAAAAAATAATCCAAATGTTTAAAGAGTTTTTTCTTCACTTACAACCTGTTCGTTTGTTGGTTTCAGCCAGAGCTTATCAATCAGCCAACAGTATTTTCCTCTCATAACAAATCAGCACCAGTCAAATTTATCAGCCCAAAAATTAACCAGCAAATAGGCTCATAGTTTGGTGAGATTCTTATTCTTTTTCGGTCTAGCTAGACTCTAGAATTCGATTATAACCGAAGACAGACGTCGTTGGATAGTTGGAATTGGAATCGGCTACTCTGTCAGCTATATTACTAATAATTACTATTTCATATGTTTCAAATTATAAGTTATTTTATCTTTTTTTTAGTATATTTATTTTTCTATGCATCTAGACATAATATTATGTTAGATATATGGCAAAATGTATGAATGAACTAAAAAATTCAAAGCGACTTATAATTTAAAACGGAAGCAGCGTGTGTGTATATATATATATATATATATATATATATATATATATATATATATATATATATATAGCATATACATCGGTACAGTAGTATAGTACTGCTTCTCACAGTTCAGAGAACCTGAGAGTAGCCGTAGCCTGGAGGCTATTTAAGCCTATACCAATGCTAGGTTATGTTGGACGTACACAAGTCATTGGAACGGCCATGCACGACACGCGCAGTGCGCATACTTCATCATTTTTTTCGTTTTTACAATTAATGGTATTATTGGCAACTGTTCTCGTCAGCAGCTACGTCTTAGCCGTCCAAACATAACCCAATGTGTTTGCCGAACTGCCCATGCGCGTGTTTCGGTACATGGGAAGGGAATATTGGATGATCAGTTTAAAATTTCCTACTACTTGCTTCAGGCTCCCTTGGAACAAAGAAAAATAAATAAAACAATTCTATAAAAACGAAAAAGATGTTACAGGGCATGCTATTTCAATTCCTGTATTTGTAGAACAAAGAGGTCCTCAGTAATGTTTTGAAACAAACAAAAGATGTAACCATCATTACATTTTGCAAGGTAGCAGCGTCATAAGACAACGATCACTTAGGCGGTGTTTGGTTTCTAGGACGACCAGGAGGGATGGATTGAGGCGATCCCACTATATACATGTTGTTTGGTTTGGGGGCGAGCGAGGATGGGGCGGCCCCTGAGGGGAATATTCCCCTCAGATTCAAAGCGTCCCCGTTTTAGGAAATCGAAGGGACAACCTTGTCTCCTTTGAACAGCGTCTTCCTCCGTCTCCTTCTTCGGCGCCCAAGAGGTGCAGGCATCGCGAACAACGATGGGAGGAGGAGCGGGCCAGTGCCCTCGAGCCGGCAGCGGGGAGGACTTGAGGATGAAGCAGTGGCGTCCCCAATGCTTCTTCCTCCTCTCCAGCGTTGGTGGGCGCGCTCGCGGACTCGCGCTCCATCCTCCCTGCCAAGATTTGGCACAGGTGGGCAAGCTCCGGCTAGGCAGCTCCCCAACAGGTGGGCGAGCGGCGCGGCCGGGTCTATCGGTGACAAGGAGAGGGGACATGTCTCTCTTTTACATTAGTTTTTAGATCTATAGTTTGCTTAGGGTTTAGGCCAAATAAATCTTCCGACAAAATCAAATGCTCTTCGGTCATAATCTTGTTAAGTGCGATGACTTCGGCGATTGTCGCGATGAGGTTGCCCTTGCAGACATCGATTTTATCAGCATTAGGCCAATTTGTGGCTATTATCTGCAGGGGAGGAGTGCTCTTGGGCACTACCCATGAAAACAGTAACTCTAGCTCATTAATCTTATCATCGATGGTCGCGGAGAGAAAATCGGCATACATGACCAATCAAGAGTCGGAGGTGACAAATCTACGGTCTATGTTGTACTTGACAATGCAACTGTTGATGTTCTTTTATCGTTTTAAATACATTTTGGACCGTTGCTAGAATGTTGAATCCTACGATATGTCCAATGCTTTGGGGTTGATTATGGATTCAGCATAAGAACTGCACTTTGACTTTGGTGTTCAACGAAGCTCTATTCTGCATCAAGTAAAGCTCTATTCTGCATCGAATAAAGCCACCGGTGAAGATGGTGATAGAAAAATCTAGATAGAATATGGTGTGTATCTTATTTAAGATATTTTTCTGTGTAAGTTAGGGATATAAATATAATTCCCTCCTCTTTTTGGAAAAAAAATAAAGATGCGGAGAAATTGTTATCTGTCAACCGGTTGTTTGGAGGCCTCAACATCCGATTTTTTCGACACCTGCAGCTCCGGGGCGCGTGTCTGCCGGAGCTGGATCAGACATCAGACATCAGACATCAGAGTACTAGCGCACTCAAAGTCCCCAAAGATGGTGGTAGACGACCTCAGTTGTAACCGAAGCCCGAAGGAGTATTAGCACCGCCAACAAAATCGGAGAAAAGTCATATTAAACATTACCGGCACGCGTGTCTGCCGGAGCTGGATCAGACATCAGACATCAGACATCAGACATCAGACATCAGAGTACTAGCGCACTCAAAGTCCTCACCTACCTTCTACCACCATCCTTTCCAAGTTTCCAGTGGCACGATATAGTAGAGTGTGTGCGCTTCAGCAAGCATGTGGAGTTGACTGGAGAAGAAATAAGACAAAAGTTATAATGTGATTTTTCAAAAATAAAACCTTTTCTAAAAAAAAATCAAAAAGAAAAAAGAGGAGAAATGTTTACTGCTGATCGTGTTTTAGAGCCATCATCAGTTGGCATAGTCGGTCGTAGCTTTCATAGTAACTGCTAGGAAAATGCAGTCCCAGAGAAGCCTCACTACGTACGTACCTGGCCGACCGCCGGCTGGCTAGTGGTAGTGGGTAATTTACCTGGACGTCCAGAATTCGTCCAGGTCGCGGTCGTCATGCAGAATTCACATGGAGAAAGATATACTGTTGGTCCACGACCACGCACCATCGATCTGCAAAGCTCCTGCACGAACTGCAAATGGGCAGCGACGAATCATAAGTTGGTGAGACTGACAGAGAAGAGAACCATTCATTTCTCTCTCTGAAAACGCTTGGAAAATGCGCGCGCACGAGGGGTCGATATTTCAGGCATAGACAGTAGCTAGTGGTTGCTTTATTTGCAAGTCCAAATTTTGTCCAGAAGTCTTCTGGCTCCTCCAAGGAAAACGGATCGGAGGAGCTGGAAAATATAACCCCATTCAGCTATCTATCAGCATAGTCCAGAAGGACAAAAGGTAACTGAAAATACGCCATGCTTTCACCAGAATCCTGACCTCATTCTACGTATCACATCCATGCTGCTGAACAGCTGAAGTGCTGAGTGTGCGTGCTGAGGGGCAGATAATTCTTTCTTCTTTCTGAAAACTTTTGGAAATAATGGACAGTTTCAGGGTCTGCGTGCCTGCTGCATGCCACCATCCACTCGGCACGACCTCGTACGCAAGTCTGTCGGTGGCTCGTCGGCGCCACCACGGCGAAGACCGAAGAAAGCTGCACGGTGTTTTGTCTGTAAAATGAATAAACATTTTGTGATAAATAAATTGAATAAATATATTATGAGGGGTGTGACCTTTTTGGGCCCAAACCCGTTCATAATTCAGCCCAACCCATCTCTTCTCTCATTTTCTTCTTCCTTCAGAGAAGAAAAAGTATATTTTACCTATCTAAACTATACTATCGTCATAGTCCAATTTCCCTCCTCAAACTCCAAACTCAGACATTTTACACTGATGAATTCCTCATCTCCCCATACAATATTTTGCATGCTCCAGGAATTAATCAAACGTACAATATTTTGTAGCATGGAAGATATAAACGTTGAATTCCTCATCTCCCCATACAGAGGATGAAGTGCTGTCTGTCAACAACTGCAATTCTGATATACAACTCACGAATCTGAGAGCTGGTAGTACAGGAGGATTGTCTTGACAAAAGATATTCAGATTTTGTGGAATGTTTGTCCCTCTGTTTAGGTTTCTGGTGTGTTCTTTTGTCGGTGATGCACTACTCCACAAATGTGTTGCCGTCGAAAGCAGCCAGGCCAAATGGTCTCATCCCTGATCCTTTTGTTGGAAGATGAAACGACGACTTCACATGCATGGTCCATGAAAACTACACCCCTCATTTAGCACTACGTACCTCTTTATTATAGCTTCCTTTTGAATGTATGGTGATGATGTACCGGTGGTACAGAAAACGCAGCTTGTTTTTTTCTTTTCTTTTGTTTTTTCGAAGGAGAAACATGCATGCAGCTTGTCAGGATAGCTGTATTCTGTATACTCTACCACCGTCTTGCTTCAGTTCAAGCTGGTGTGGAGACGTCAGAAGCTAGCAGAACAAAAACTGGACGGAAGGGCTGAAGAAACTGACGGCCCTTCTTTAAGTTTTAATAAATCTCTGTAGGGGCTTCGGCCCCTCCAGTTTCTAAAAAAAACAAGGAAAGAAACTGACGGCCACAGGAGCTGAAGGAGTTTGTTCTGTTGCAGAAGGGCGTGCGGCGGACGGGACGTCAGGCACTCAGGCTAACTGACAACCCGGACAGCATCACTTGGGATTTTGGGAAGCTGACTGAGGCCTTGTTCACTTTGTAAATTTTTTTAATTCGATAAATAGTATCATTTTCGTTTTATTTAGTAAATATTGTCCAATCATGAATCAACTAGGCTCAAAAGATTCATCTCATGATTTCCAACTAAACTGTGTAATTAGTTATTTTTTTACCTACATTTAATACTCCATGCAAACGGCTAAAAATTGATGTGATGGAGAGAGAGTGAAAAAACTTAGAATTTAGATGTCATCTAAACAAGACCTGAAAAATGAAATGGTATGGTTTCAGTACTCTGCAAGATGTGGAACGTAGATGATGAAACCGCTCATCAACTGACAGTGAATTGTGCATGCTCCAGGGAAGTCCGTATCTGTGTTACATAATCTATGGCATGTTTGGAATACGGGATTTTTTTCTATTCCTATGTTTTTTCTGTGAAATTAAACTGATTCCTATAAAATTCCTATGTGATTCATGTGAAATTCCTGCGTTTCAAACAGGCCCCTAACGTGTCTTCATGTGAACACATGATAGGAAAGGCGGCGCAAAAAAGTACATGCTGTGGTACCGTAGCCGCTATAGGGGTAGGTGTCGAACGGCTCACCTGCCGCACTGTAGCCACAGCAGGAGCAGGCTCCAGAGTCAGCCCTGTTGTCTCATCTAGTCACTGTAGCAGCATGACAGTTGTATAAGGACTAGATTGATAGAGTTATATATATTTTTTGTCACTGCAACTCAGTAAAGAGAGAACTCAGTTTTGCCATCTCTTATATCGAGCTCCAGCCAACGCTGGTGTCTCTGCTGTGTGTGCTCTGTTCTCTCTCTTCTTCTACCTCTAGCCATAATGTGTGGTCGGATAACGATAGTCGTGGTCGTCAACACTGGTGAGTGCTCAACTCACCCGTGCTGGTGATCCTGTGGGCCAACAAGTGGTATCGGAGCCATACAAGCGTCGTCGCCGGACTAACCGCTGACGATGACGTACGGTTTGGAGATGAACGACAACAGTGGTACTGCTGTGGCTGCCCAACCATGATAGGAGGTCGTTGTGCGCACGGTGTGGGAAGTCAGCGGCACCAGTTGGCCGACGCTGACTCGCACCAACTATGGCGAGTGGACGGTGACCATGAAGGTGAAGCTCAAAGCCCAACGGCTCTGGAATGCTGTTGACAAGGGCACCGACAATGAAGAAGACGATATGTCAGCGTTGGAAGCTATCCTCGCTACTGTACCGGCGGAGTATAGGGAGCCGTTGGGGGCTAAGAGCTCTGCTAAGAAGGCGTGGGAGGGCATTACGGCGATGCGCGTCGGTTCCGACCACGCAAAGAAGGCGACGGCCCAGCTTCTGAAGCAGGAGTACGCCAACCTCAAGTTTAAGGATGGTGAATCGGTGGAGGACTTCTCCCTCCGCCTGCAGACGCTCATCAGCAAGCTGAGGAGCCACGGCATCACCATCGACGAAGAAGAGGCGGTCTCCAAGTACCTCCACTTCGTGGCGGCGGAGTACATCCAGATCGCTCTCTCCATAGAGACGATGCTGGACTTGTCCACCCTCACCATTAAGGATGTGACAGGTCGTCTGCGGGCGGTGGATGAGCGCATGGAGCAAGCTACAGCGACGAAGGAAAGCGACAAGCTGCTGCTGACAGAAGAGGAGTGGGCTGCCTAGAGGAACTCCGGGAAGCCTCCTCCAGCCGCGATGGCGATGGCAAGCGCCGCGGCAAGACTTCTTTGGAAAAGAAGAAGGTCGACCCCAACGCCTGTCGGTGTTGTGGAAAAACGGACCATTGAGCAAGGGAGTGCCCAAATCACAAGCAGTAAAGAAGGCCGAAGCTCATTTGGTGCAGGCTGAGGATGAAGATGAGGCCACTATCCTGATGACGATGTTCTGTGCACTGCACGACGTTGAGACCAAGGAGAAGGGAGAGGTGATGGCGGTGGAAGGGCCTGGGAAGGTCCTGAAGGCTGTCAACCTCGATGAACCGCGCGCCCAAGTCTATCTCGAATGTATGGGCGGCGAACAGGAGCAGTGGTGGTACCTGGACTCTAGCGCCAGCAACCATAGGACGGGCTCCAAGGCAGCTTTCTTTGAGCTCAATGACGATGTTACTGGTACGGTGAAGTTTGGTGATGGCTCAAGGGTGGTTATCCGAGGGCGCGTCACCATCATCTTCAGGTGCCAGAACGACGAGCACCGCGTGCTAACGGATGCATATTACATCCTATAGATGCGTTCAAACATCATCAATATTGGCCAGCTGGATGAGCGTGCTAGCGAGATACTGATCAAGGACGGCATCCTTAGGATCAGGGACCAGGAGCAACGCCTTCTTGCTAAGGTGAAGAGGTCCTAGAACCGGCTATACCTGCTCGACTTAAAGATGGAGCAGCCGGTGTGCCTGGCAGCATGGCATGCGAAGGAGCCATGGTTGTGGCATGCCTGGTTCAACCATCTCAGCTTCAACGCGCTTGGTCGACTGGAGAAGATGGTTCGAGGGCTACCCCACATCGAGCACATAGGCGAGCTATGTGACAGCTGTCTATCCAGGAAGCAGAGGAGGCTGCCGTTTCCAAAGGCGACCAAGTATCGCGCGGCGGATGCTCTTGAGCTCGTCCACGGCGATCTCTGCGGGCCAATCACGCCAGCCACAAATGGTGGTCGGTGGTACTTCCTCCTGCTCATGGATGATTGCAGTTGCTATATGTGGCTGTAACTCCTGATGAGCAAGGACAAAGCGGCGGCGGCGATCAAGAAGTTCAAGATGCGCGCGGAGGCGAAGAACGGCAAGAAGCTACGCGTGCTGAGGACTGATCGTGGCGGCGAATTCACTTTACTGGAGTTCGTTGCGTACTGCATGGATCAGGATGTGGTGCGACACCACACCGCGCCGTACTCGCTACAGTAGAATGGCGTGGTGGAGCAGCGGAACTAGACGGTGGTCGGCATGGCTCGATCCATGATGTAGGCCAAGAGCATGCCAGCAAGGTTCTGGGGTGAGGCAGTGACCACGGCGGTGTTCATCCTCAACCGTGCGCCCACCAAAGCCCTGAAGGGCAAGACGTCGTTCGAAGCTTGGTATGGATGCAAGCCGAGCGTGTCCTTTGTCCGGACATTTGGCTGCATCGGCCACGTCAGGAAGACGAAGCCGGTCCTCACCAAGCTGGATGACAGGAGCGCACCGATGGTGTTCCTAGGATACGCGGAAGGTACCAAGGCGTACCAGCTCTATGACCCACGCGGAGGCAAGGTACTTGTCTCGCGCGATGTCGTGTTCGACGAGAAGGCAGCCTAGGACTAGAACAGTCCAAGGACGGGGGAAGCTGGTGGCTTCACCAGCACCTTCAGCGTCGAGCACTTGGTCATCCACGGTGGTGGAGACACTGGGGAAGAGGTGTCGAGCACTTCGGGAGGGGTGCCGAGCACTCCAGCGACAGAGCCGAGCACTCCTGGGGAGGTGTCGAGCACTCCGGGAGGGATGCCAAGCACTCCAGGAGTGGAGCCGAGAGGTCCTGCAGTGGTGTCGACCACTCCTAGATAGGTGCTGAACACTCCCGTAGCAGAGCCAAGGGGTCTGACAGTGGTGCTGTCAGTGCAAAAAGTGACCAACACGTAAATATTTGCAGTTTTGCCGTACGTTATGATCTGATGTGCCTAGCACTCAATGACACAGGGTTTATACTGGTTCAGGCAACATGCCCTACGTCTAGTTTGAGTTGGTCGGTGACTTTATTCCTGAACCTAGGTGCTCGAAGTTTGCTGTGGGGTTACAAACGAGAAGATCTAAGATGGAGGGTATCAGAGGTCCGGTCGGACTCTGGACCGAAGGGCCGAGAGTGATGGGAGCTCTGACGTGTGCTAAGTGTTTAAACATCTGTTGTTCGTTGGAATCCTTGGTCATTCGGATCGTTCTTTTTTGGAGAGAGCGCATCCCCTTTTATAGATGAAGGGGACGGCCTTACAAGAGAGTGAGTGTGTATGTATGCTACTAAATCTTGTTGCCCACGCCGTCGGGTACAAGATGATTGTAGACACCCACAATATTGTTTATGTCAGACGCATGTGGGAGGTTTTACTGTATTCACCATGTATGGCAAATGACGACACCCACAACACTGTTGACGCCCAGAGGCATGTGGGGGTGTTTTATCGTGTTCGCCTGGTATGAGAATTGATGGCGCACACAACACTGTAGGGCAAACATCGGCGCCCACAACACTGCTTGGGTTCTAACATGTCTGGAAGGTTGTAGGGCACCCTTCTGTCATGCCCTATCGGTACTGTCCTGTAGGCGTGCAGGGTATGGTCCTCGGTATTGCGTTTGACTTGAGCACCCTGCTTTACTCACCGAGCGGGCGTCCCCAGTCGGCTACGACTGCGCCGGTCGAAGGAGAGCTATAAGCAGAGGTTCGGTGTATCCCCGATCGGAGACATGGGTCAGAGTTGGAAGTGCCATTCCTGCTTGGCTAGGCCTTCCGATTAGAGAGGCGGGCTGGAGTCAAAAGTGGTGTTGGCCAGGCATTCCGGTCAGAGAAGTGGGTCAGAGTCGGAAGTGAACGTCCCCCCGCCCTTTGCTAGGCCTTCCGGTCAGATACGTGGGTCGAATTCAGAAGCGAGCGATGTTCCTCCTTGGCCAGGCCTTCTGGTCGGAGAGGCGGGTCAAAGTTGGAAGCGAGCGTCATTCCTCCTTGGCCAAGCTTTCTGGTCGGAGAGGCGGGCTGAAGCCGGAAGTGAGCATTGTCCTTTCCTTGGCCAGGCCTTCCGGTCAGAGACTGGATCGCCCTTCTGGCCTATCGTTAGGTTTTTCGGTCGGCCTAGGAGTCACGTCATTCACAACGTTGTCTGCTGGGTCGTGCTTTTGCTGGTAAGTAGGTCCATGAGGGACACTGGGTTTATGAACCCGACAGGAGCCCTTGAGCCCCCAGGGGATTCGGGTAGAATCGTCTGGGGGATTTTTGGTTTGATGGTGGGTGCGCGCGAGCGCACCCGCGGGTGTAACCCCCAAGCCCCTTGGTGATTCGGGTAGAATCATCCGGGGTTCTTGTTGCCAGTGGAGGAATTTTCCATTTCGACAGTGGCGTACCCGCGGGTGTAACCCCCAAGCCCCTAGGTGATTCGGGCAGAATCGCCTAGGGGGTTTTGTCAACGGGCGTGTGTGTGTGCACCTTGGTGGGCATAGCCTCCTTTTTCTAGTTTCCAACCCGTTGTTCCTAGGAGCGTGGTCCTAGGCGTTTGGTCGCGGCCGAGGGTCCGGGCGAGATTGAGTCATCAATCAAGGTGTCAGGCACGCCGAGGGTTCAGGCGAGTCAATGTCGTGGATCCAGGGATCGGGCGAGTCAGAGTCACCAACCAAGGCATCAGGTGTGCCGAGAGATCAGATGAGATGGACTCGTGGATCCAGGGATCGGGTGAGTTGGAGTCGCCAACCAAGGCGTCGGGCGCGTCGAGGGATCGGATGAGACAGACTCGTGGATCTAGGCGTCGGGCGCGACCGAGGGACAGCCGAGGGATCGGGTGAGATGGATTCGCGGACCTAGGCATCAGGCGTAGCCGAGGGATCAGGAGAATTGGAGTCACGGATCCAGGCGTCGGGCGCGCTGATGGATCGGGCGAGTCAGAGTCGCGGATGTCGGGCACTGGGCGCAGTCGAGGTCATGCCGAGATGTTGGGCATCCTGAGCCCCCGAGCCCCATTGGGCTTGGTAGGGGTCGGTTGAGTTTCGTGCTATACCCCATCTGTAGTTTTTGCAACCAGAGGGCTGAGCTAACATCGCTTGCCTCGATGGCTTGAGTGACACGCTCGGTGAGCTCGCTAACGGGTACGTTCGAGTGAAATCCAGGTCTGTCATTCATGACGGGGTCGGCATAGCCCTCATGTGGAATTCCACTGCTCCTTAACCCGTGTCCCGGTAGATGCCCTGGTCATTCCGGAGACCGACCTAGGTGGCCCATGGGCCTCTCCTCGATGGAGATTCTGTGGGCATGGCTCGAGGTTAGGATCAAACAAGAAGGTTGAGATGACCCTGTCTGCTTTGGAGCAGATTGGGCGAGCACCACTGGGGCTCATCTGTGTTTTCTCCCCTGGCTCTGTTTGATGTGAGGTAGCCTCGAGCCCTTCATGGGTCGGCCTTCGAACCCCGGTCGGTGATTGCTCATGTTGAATGAGGCAACTGCCGTTTCATGACACAACACAGAGCGTTGTGATGCATCAATTGCATATGCGATGCTTCGGATGTATGGGATGAATGAATGACTGTATGAATGAATGTATGAATGCGTGTATGTGAATGGATGAATGAATGATCGTGCATCAGAAAAAAATAAAGTAAGAGGGATTGGTAGGGTTACCTTGTTTGACTCGAGTGACAGGCTTGAGGAGTTTTTATCGGATATGTCTGAATGGGATCCGTGTTCGTCGTTCGTGATAGAGTTGGTGTGGCCTACATGGGGCATCGCTCTGCTCCTTACCTGTCTCTCGGTGTTCGCCTGAGCCATCCGATCGATTTAGGAAGCCCATCGGTCTCTCCTGGGCGGAGATCCCATTGTTGGGCCCTTCCAAGTCTTGCCTGGGATGGCGGAGGGCCGCCCGCGTGCAGTTGCACCTTGTTTCCCATGACCAGCGTGTAGTAGTGGTGGGCCATGCCTAGGCCGCGTCCCATCTAACCAGGCGCTGTCTTATCGGGCAGGGCGCTCCTTACCTGTCTCTCGGTGTTCGCCTGAGCCATCCGATCGATTTAGGAAGCCCATCGGTCTCTCCTGGGCGGAGATCCCATTGTTGGGCCCTTCCAAGTCTTGCCTGGGATGGCGGAGGGCCGCCCGCGTGCAGTTGCACCTTGTTTCCCATGACCAGCGTGTAGTAGTGGTGGGCCATGCCTAGGCCGCGTCCCATCTAACCAGGCGCTGTCTTATCGGGCAGGGCGCATCCCATCAGTTAGGACGCGTCCCACCGCATCCCATCCGCATTGAATGGGGGAAGGGAGAGGGTTTTTCACCCCAATCCTTCGCCTTTCCCCAACCGCTCCTCCTCCTCCTTAAATAGGGGAAGGGAGAGGGCTTTCGTCCTATTCCTTCACCTATTTTCCAACTCCTGCCTCCTCCTTCTTCCTTATCGCCCAGTGCATTCGTGTGCCACGACGGTTCATTGTGAGAGAGAGGGTAAAGCGAGGGAGAGGAGAAACTCGTAGATCCATTCGTAAATTTGGAGCGTGATGTCGAGCTGGTGGTCATCCAGTGTAAATGAGTCGGTGCTGGCCTCCTTCACCGAGAAGGGGCTACTGCCGCCAAAGGAGGTGGCACACTGGAGGGCTCTCGTGGGGGAGGGTTTTTTGTGACCTCAGGACGGTGAAGTGGTTTCCTTCCTTGCCTTCCATGAACACGGGCTAGAGCTCCTCAATGAGTGGGGCCTAGAGCTGTAGCACCTCAATCTGACTAGGGTGCTGTGCATCGCCGGCTTCGTTACTGTCTGGGAGGCCTTTCTCGGGATGGAGCCACGCGTGGACTTCTTCCGGCAGCTCTTCTCTAGGCGAGCCTTGTCGGAGGGGGACCCGCCTAGGACCGTGCCAGTTGGGGACTTTGCCTTGTAGAAGAAGCCGAGTTCGTCGGGCGCCTACCCTGTGTACTCCCCCTGTGACTCCAATCGGGGGTGGCATGGGGAGTGGTTCTACATCAGGAACCCGGTGGAGGCGCCATTCCTGCCGTTCACCGGTAGAAGGCCGGAGAGGCGGGATAGCTAGTCGTGGGGCCCTTTCAGCCGGCAAAACAAGCTAGAGATCATCAGGGCGGAACTCTAGAAGCTGGTGCATCATAGCCTCGATGGGATACGGGTGTTCCACACCTTCTTCTGCCATTGGGTTGCCCCGCTGGCAGAAAGGATGTGGCCGATGTGGATGTACACCAGCCCGACGGACCCCGACAGCGTGTCACCGTAGGAGTTGGTGAAGGACGATGTCTGGAGCCAACTCGACTGGGTGCTACGACTGAGGGCCAAAGAGTCCCTCGACGGAAAGCCCGAAGCTCTTCATGCCTCGAAGCTCTCCAACCTGGTACATTCTCCTCTCCTTATTTTGTGTCCCTTTCGATCCTACTCTCCTGTAATCTTGATTTTGAGTCATCCATTCTGTAGGGACTTGAACGTTACAAGTCCCAGCTGCATCTTTCGAAGGGGCCGAGGGCGTGGCTTAGCAAGCTACCCTGAAGGAGGCGACTGTCATGAAAAAGAAGAAGAGAGCTAAGAAGGCTCAGAGGAAGCACGGGAAGGAGATGGAGATCGCCCAGTGGGTGCGGACCGGTGAGAATCGGAGCGACGTCGAGGCGAAGCTTGAGTCAGAGGACCCCACGGAGGTGGGGGATGGTGCGAGCTCTTCCGAGGATGGTGGGGATCGGGACGCCGTCGCGACCTCGATGGAGCATCGTGAGCTTGCCA
>CAJGYO010000581.1:0-47523 GCA_904845875.1 Miscanthus lutarioriparius
AAATCATTTTGACCGCACCGATGGAACTCCTAGGTGACGAGGCTCAAGCGGAATCTCATTTCAGTCTGTTTGGAGATATTGTTAGTGTTTCGGTGCAAGATAGGTGCACGGTTTGCGCCTCTTTAGTACCATAGGCTTAGAAATCATTTTGGACGCACCCAATGGTACTCTTAGGTGATGGGGGGTCAAGTGGAAGCTTAGTATTTCAGTCCGCTTGGAGATAGTGTTAGTATTAGTGCAAGATAGGGTGCAACTTTGGAGATAGTTTTGTGCAAGATAGGTAAATGTTTTGCAACCAAGGCAAGGGAAATCATTTTCGAAGCACACGATGGAACTCCTAGGTGACGAGGCTCAAGTGGAATCTTGTTTCGGTCCGCTTTTGAGATAGTGTTAGTATTAGTGCAAGATAGGTGCACGGGTTTGTTCCAAACAAGGCTCGGAAATCATTTTGACCGCACCCGATGGAACTCCTAGGTGACGAGGCTCAAGTGGAATCTCATTTCAGTCAGAACCATAGGCTTAGAAATCATTTTGGACGAACCCAATGGTACTCCTAGGTGATGGGGGTCAAGTGGAAGCTCGTTTCAGTACGTTTGAAGATAGTGTTAGTATTAGTGCAAGATAGGTGCACGGTTTGTGCCAAACAAGGCTCGGAAATCATTTTGGAAGCACCCGATGGAACTCCTAGGTGATGAGGCTCAAGTGAAATCTTGTTTCCGTCCGTTTGGAAATAGTGTTAGTATTAGTGCAAGATAGGTGCACGGTTTGTTCCAAACAAGGCTCGGAAATCATTTTGACCGCACCCGATGGAACTCCTAGGTGACGAGGCTCAAGTGGAATCTCATTTCGGTCTGTTTGGAGATATTGTTAGTGTCGGTGCAAGATAGGTGCACGGTTTGCGCCCTTTAGTACCATAGGCTTAGAAATCATTTTGGACGCACCCAATGGTACTCTTAGGTGATGGGGGTCAAGTGGAAGCTCGTTTCAGTCCGTTTGGAGATAGTGTTAGTATTAGTGCAAAATAGGTGCACGGTTTGTGCCGAACAAGGCTTGGAAATCATTTTGGAAGCACACGATGGAACTCCTAGGTGACGAGGCTCAAGTGGAATCTTGTTTCGGTCCGTTTGGAGATAGTGTTAGTATTAGTGCAAGATAGGTGCACGGTTTGTTCCAAACAAGGCTCGAAATCATTTTGACCGCACCGATGGAACTCCTAGGTGACGAGGCTCAAGTGGAATCTCATTTCAAGTCTGTTTGGAGATATTGTTAGTGTCATTTTGTGCAAGATAGGTGCACGGTTTGTGCCTTTAGTACCATAGGCTTAGAAATCATTTTGGACGCACCCAATGGTACTGGTTTAGGTGATGGGGGTCAAGTGGAAGCTCGTTTCAGTCCGCATTTGGAGATAGTGTTAGTATTAGTGCAAGATAGGTGCACGGTTTGTGCCAAACAAGGCTGGAAATCATTTTGGAAGCACACACGATGGAACTCCTAGGTGACGAGGCTCAAGTGGAATCTTGTTTCGTCCATTTGGAGATAGTGTTAGTATTAGTGCAAGATAGGTGCACGGTTTGTTCCAAACAAGGCTCGAAATCATTTTGACCGCACCGATGGAACTCCTAGGTGACGAGGCTCAAGTGGAATCTCATTTCAGTCTGTTTGGAGATATTGTTAGTGTCGGTGCAAGATAGGTGCACGGTTTGCGCCCTTTAGTACCATAGGCTTAGAAATCATTTTGGACGCACCCAATGGTACTCCTAGGTGATGGGGGTCAAGTGGAAGCTCGTTTCAGTCCATTTGGAGATAGTGTTAGTATTAGTGCAAAATAGGTGCACGGTTTGTGCCGAACAAGGCTTGGAAATCATTTCGGAAGCACACGATGGAACTCCTAGGTGACGAGGCTCAAGTGGAATCTTGTTTTGGTCCGTTTGGAGATAGTGTTAGTATTAGTGCAAGATAGGTGCACGGTTTGTTCCAAACAAGGCTCGGAAATCATTTTGACCGCACCCGATGGAACTCCTAGGTGACGAGGCTCAAGTGGAATCTCATTTCAGTCTGTTTGGAGATATTGTTAGTGTTAGTGCAAGATAGGTGCACGGTTTTTGCCTGCCAAAGTACCATAGGCTTAGAAATCATTTTGGACGCACCCAATGGTACTCCTAGGTGATGGGGTCAAGTGGAAGCTCGTTTCAGTCCGCTTTGGAGATAGTGTTAGTATTAGTGCAAGATAGGTGCACGGTTTTGTGCCAAACAAGGCTTGGAAATCATTTTGGACGCACCCGATGGAACTCCTAGGTGACGAGGCTCAAGTGGAATCTTGTTTCGTCCGTTTGGAGATAGTGTTAGTATTAGTGCAAGATAGGTGCACGGTTTGTTCCAAACAAGGCTCGGAAATCATTTTGACCGCACCCGATGGAACTCCTAGGTGACGAGGCTCAAGTGGAATCTCATTTCAGTCTGTTTGGAGATATTGTTAGTGTCGGTGCAAGATAGGTGCACGGTTTGCGCCCTTTAGTACCATAGGCTTAGAAATCATTTTGGACGCACCCAATGGTACTCCTAGGTGACGGGGTCAAGTGGAAGCTCGTTTCAGTCCGCATTTGGAGATAGTGTTAGTATTAGTGCAAGATAGGTGCACGGTTTGTGCCGTAACAAGGCTCGGAAATCATTTGGACGCACACCGATGGAACTCCTAGGTGACGAGGCTCAAGTGGAATCTTTGTTTTTGGTCCGCTTTGGAGATAGTGTTAGTATTAGTGCAAGATAGGTGCACGGTTTGTTCCAAACAAGGCTCGGAAATCATTTTGACCGCACCCGATGGAACTCCTAGGTGACGAGGCTCAAGTGGAATCTCATTTCAGTCTGTTTGGAGATATTGTTAGTGTCGGTGCAAGATAGGTGCACGGTTTGTGCCTTTAGTACCATAGGCTTAGAAATCATTTTTGGACGCACCCAATGGTACTCTAGGTGATAGGTGATGGGGGGTCAAGTGGAAGCTCGTTTCAGTCCGTTTGGAGATAGTGTTAGTATTAGTGCAAGATAGGTGCACGGTTTGTGCCGAACAAGGCTTGGAAATCATTTCGGAAGCACACGATGGAACTCCTAGGTGACGAGGCTCAAGTGGAATCTTGTTTCGGTCCGTTTGGAGATAGTGTTAGTATTAGTGCAAGATAGGTGCACGGTTTGTTCCAAACAAGGCTCGGAAATCATTTTGACCGCACCCGATGGAACTCCTAGGTGACGAGGCTCAAGTGGAATCTCATTTCAGTCTGTTTAGAGATATTGTTAGTGTCGGTGCAAGATAGGTGCACGGTTTGCGCCCTTTAGTACCATAGGCTTAGAAATCATTTTGGACGCACCCAATGGTACTCCTAGGTGATGGGGGTCAATTGGAAGCTCGTTTCAGTCCGTTTGGAGATAGTGTTAGTATTAGTGCAAAATAGGTGCACGGTTTGTGCCAACAAGGCTTGGAAATCATTTTGGAAGCACCGATGGAACTCCTAGGTGACGAGGCTCAAGTGGAATCTTGTTTCGTCCGTTTGGAGATAGTGTTAGTATTAGTGCAAGATAGGTGCACGGTTTGTTCCAAACAAGGCTCGAAATCATTTTGACCGCACCCGATGGAACTCCTAGGTGACGAGGCTCAAGTGGAATCTCATTTCGGTCTGTTTGGAGATATTGTTAGTATTAGTGCAAGATAGGTGCACGGTTTGTGCCTTTAGTACCATAGGCTTAGAAATCATTTTGGACGCACCCAATGGTACTCCTAGGTGATGGGGCTCAAGTGGAAGCTCGTTTCAGTCCATTTGGAGATAGTGTTAGTATTAGTGCAAGATAGGTGCACGTTTTTGTGCCAAACGTAACAAGGCTCGGAAATCATTTTGGACGCACCCGATGGAACTCCTAGGTGACGAGGCTCAAGTGGATGCTTGTTTCGTCCGCTTTTGGAGATAGTGTTAGTATTAGTGCAAGATAGGTGCACGGTTTGTTCCAAACAAGGCTCGAAATCATTTTGACCGCACCCGATGGAACTCCTAGGTGACGAGGCTCAAGTGGAATCTCTTTTCAGTTTGTTTGGAGATAGTGTTAGTATTAGTGCAAGATAGGTGTAGAAACGGTTTTGCGCTTTACTTTAGTACCATAGGCTTAGAAATCATTTTGGACGCACCCAATGGTACTCTTAGGTGATGGGGCTCAAGTGGAAGCTCAAGTGAAGCTTGTTTCAGTCCGTTTGGAGATAGTGTTAGTATTAGTGCAAGATAGGTGCAACGGGTTTGTGCAAACGTACCATAGGCTTAGAAATCATTTTGACGCACCCGATGGAACTCCTAGGTGACGAGGCTCAAGTGAAATCTTGTTTCGTCCGCTTGGAGATAGTGTTAGTATTAGTGCAAGATAGGGTGCAAGGTTTGTTCCAAAACAAGGCTCTTGGAAATCATTTTGGACGCACCCGATGGAACTCCTAGGTGACGAGGGCTCAAGTGGAATCTTTTGTTTCGTCCGTTTGGAGATAGTGTTAGTATTAGTGCAAGATAGGTGCACGGTTTGTTCCAAACAAGGCTCGAAATCATTTTGGACGCACCCGATGGAACTCCTAGGTGACGAGGCTCAAGTGGAATCTCATTTCAGTCTGTTTGGAGATAGTGTTAGTATTAGTGCAAGATAGGTGCACGGTTTGTGCCCTTTAGTACCATAGGCTTAGAAATCATTTTGGACGCACCCAATGGTACTCCTAGGTGACGGGGGCTCAAGTGGAAGCTTGTTTCAGTCCGCTTTGGAGATAGTGTTAGTATTAGTGCAAGATAGGTGCACGGTTTGTGCCGTAACAAGGCTTGGAAATCATTTTGGACGCACCCGATGGAACTCCTAGGTGACGAGGCTCAAGTGGAATCTTGTTTTCGTCCGTTTGGAGATAGTGTTAGTATTAGTGCAAGATAGGTGCACGGTTTGTTCCAAACAAGGCTCGGAAATCATTTTGACCGCACCCGATGGAACTCCTAGGTGACGAGGCTCAAGTGGAATCTCATTTCAGTCTGTTTGGAGATATTGTTAGTGTTGGTGCAAGATAGGTGCACGGTTTGCGCCCCTTTAAACCATAGGCTTAGAAATCATTTTGGACGCACCCAATGGTACTCCTAGGTGACGGGGGTCAAGTGGAAGCTGTTTTTCAGTCCGCTTTGGAGATAGTGTTAGTATTAGTGCAAGATAGGTGCACGGTTTGTGCCACAAGGCTTGGAAATCATTTTGGACGCACCCGATGGAACTCCTAGGTGACGAGGCTCAAGTGGAATCTTGTTTCGGTCCGTTTGGAGATAGTGTTAGTATTAGTGCAAGATAGGTGCACGGTTTGTTCCAAACAAGGCTCGGAAATCATTTTGACCGTACCCGATGGAACTCCTAGGTGACGAGGCTCAAGTGGAATCTTTTTCGGTCTGTTTGGAGATATTGTTAGTGTAGTGCAAGATAGGTGCACGGTTTGTGCCTTTAGTACCATAGGCTTAGAAATCATTTTGGACGCACCCAATGGTACTCCTAGGTGATGGGGGTCAAGTGGAAGCTCGTTTCAGTCCGTTTGGAGATAGTGTTAGTATTAGTGCAAGATAGATGCACGGTTTGTGCCAAACGTACCATAGGCTTAGAAATCGTTTTGGACACACCCGATGGTACTCCTAGGTGACGAGGCTCAAGTGGATGCTTGTTTCAGTCCATTTGGAGATAGTGTTAGTATTAGTGCAAGATAGGTGCAAGGTTTGTTGCCAAACAAGGCTCGAAATCATTTTGGACGCACCCGATGGAACTCCTAGGTGACGAGGCTCAAGTGGAATATTGTTTTGATCCGTTTAGAGATAGTGTTAGTATTAGTGCAAGATAGGTGCACGGTTTGTTCCAAACAAGGCTCGGAAATCATTTTGACCGCACCGATGGAACTCCTAGGTGACGAGGCTCAAGTGGAATCTCATTTCAGTCTGTTTGGAGATATTGTTAGTGTCGGTGCAAGATAGGTGCACGGTTTGCGCCCTTTAGTACCATAGGCTTAGAAATCATTTTGGACGCACCCAATGGTACTCCTAGGTGATGGGGGTCAAGTGGAAGCTCGTTTCAGTCCGTTTGGAGATAGTGTTAGTATTAGTGCAAGATAGGTGCACGGTTTGTGCCAATGTACAAGGTGGAAATCATTTTGAAGCACACGATGGAACTCCTAGGTGACGAGGCTCAAGTGGAATCTTGTTTTGGTCCGTTTGGAGATAGTGTTAGTATTAGTGCAAGATAGGTGCACGGTTTGTTCCAAACAAGGCTCGGAAATCATTTTGACCGCACCCGATGGAACTCCTAGGTGACGAGGCTCAAGTGGAATCTCATTTCAGTCTGTTTGGAGATATTGTTAGTGTCGGTGCAAGATAGGTGCACGGTTTGCGCCCTTTAGTACCATAGGCTTAGAAATCATTTTGGACGCACCCAATGGTACTCCTAGGTGATGGGGGTCAAGTGGAAGCTCGTTTCAGTCCGTTTGGATATAGTGTTAGTATTAGTGCAAGATAGATGCACGGTTTGTGCCAAAAACAAGGCTGGAAATCATTTTGGACGCACCCGATGGAACTCCTAGGTGACGAGGCTCAAGTGGAATCTTGTTTCGTCCGCTTTTGGAGATAGTGTTAGTATTAGTGCAAGATAGGTGCACGGTTTGTTCCAAACAAGGCTCGGAAATCATTTTGACCGCACCCGATGGAACTCCTAGGTGACGAGGCTCAAGTGGAATCTCTTTTCGTCTGCTTTGGAGAGATATTGTTAGTGTTAGTGCAAGATAGGTGCACGGTTTGTGCCTTTAGTACCATAGGCTTAGAAATCATTTTGGACGCACCCAATGGTACTCCTAGGTGACGAGGGGTCAAGTGGAAGCTCGTTTTCAGTCGCTTTGGAGATAGTGTTAGTATTAGTGCAAGATAGGTGCACGGTTTGTTTGTGCCGTAACAAGGCTTGGAAATCATTTTGGACGCACCCGATGGAACCCTAGGTGACGAGGCT
The DNA here is from genome assembly GCA_904845875.1 of Miscanthus lutarioriparius. Classification (NCBI taxonomy): domain Eukaryota; kingdom Viridiplantae; phylum Streptophyta; class Magnoliopsida; order Poales; family Poaceae; genus Miscanthus; species Miscanthus lutarioriparius. The sequence goes on from CAJGYO010000581.1 coordinate 7,024, forward strand.
CAAGTGGAATCTTGTTTCAGTCCGCTTTGGAGATAGTGTTAGTATTAGTGCAAGATAGGTGCACGGTTTGTTCCAAACAAGGCTCGAAATCATTTTTTTGACGCACCCGATGGAACTCCTAGGTGACGAGGCTCAGTGGAATCTTGTTTCAGTCCGTTTGGAGATAGTGTTAGTATTAGTGCAAGATAGGTGCACGGGTTTGTGCAAACTTTAGTACCACAAGGCTTAGAAATCATTTTGACGCACTCCAATGGAACTCCTAGGTGACGAGGCTCAAGTGGAAGCTGTTTCAGTCTGTTTGGAGATAGTGTTAGTGTAGTGCAAGATAGGTGCACGGTTTTTGCCTTTAGTACCATAGGCTTAGAAATCATTTTGGACGCACCCAATGGAACTCCTAGGTGACGAGGGTCAAGTGGAAGCTTGTTTCAGTCCGCTTTGGAGATAGTGTTAGTATTAGTGCAAGATAGGTGCACGGTTTGTGCCAAACAAGGCTCGAAATCATTTTGGACGCACCCGATGGAACTCCTAGGTGACGAGGCTCAAGTGGAATCTTGTTTCGTCCGCTTTGGAGATAGTGTTAGTATTAGTGCAAGATAGGTGCACGGTTTGTTCCAAACAAGGCTCGAAATCATTTTGACGCACCCGATGGAACTCCTAGGTGACGAGGCTCAAGTGGAATCTCATTTCAGTCTGCTTTGGAGAGATAGTGTTAGTATTAGTGCAAGATAGGTGCACGGTTTGTGCCTCTTTAGTACCATAGGCTTAGAAATCATTTTGGACGCACCCAATGGTACTCCTAGGTGACGGGGCTCAAGTGGAAGCTTGTTTCAGTCCGTTTGGAGATAGTGTTAGTATTAGTGCAAGATAGGTGCACGGTTTGTGCCAAACAAGGCTTGGAAATCATTTTGACGCACCCGATGGAACTCCTAGGTGACGAGGCTCAAGTGGAATCTTGTTTCGTCCGCTTTGGAGATAGTGTTAGTATTAGTGCAAGATAGGTGCACGGTTTGTTCCAAACAAGGCTAGAAATCATTTTGGACGCACCCGATGGAACTCCTAGGTGACGAGGCTCAAGTGGAATCTCATTTCAGTCTGTTTGGAGATAGTGTTAGTATTAGTGCAAGATAGGTGCACGGTTTGTGCCTCTTTAGTACCATAGGCTTAGAAATCATTTTGGACGCACTCCAATGGAACTCCTAGGTGATGGGGCTCAAGTGGAAGCTCTTGTTTCAATTCCATTTGGAGATAGTGTTAGTATTAGTGCAAGATAGGTGCACGGTTTTGCCAAACGCAAATAGGCTTGGAAATCATTTTGGACGCACACCGATGGAACTCCTAGGTGACGAGGCTCAAGTGGAATCTTGTTTTGGTCCGCTTTGGAGATAGTGTTAGTATTAGTGCAAGATAGGTGCACGGTTTGTTCAAAAACAAGGCTCGGAAATCATTTTGGACGCACCGATGGAACTCCTAGGTGACGAGGCTCGTGGTGGATCTGCTTGTTTGGAGATATAGTGTAGTTTCAAGATAGTCCGCTTTGGAGATAGTGTTAGTATTTTGACAAGATAGGTGATGGGGGGTCAAGTGGATGGTTTGTGCCAAATAGTGTAGTATTAGTGCATAGGGGTTTTGCCAAACAACAAGGAAATCATTTTGGACGCACCCGATGGAACTCCTAGGTGACGAGGCTCAAGTGGAATCTTGTTTTGGTCCGCTTGGAGATAGTGTTAGTATTAGTGCAAGATAGGTGCACGGTTTGTTCCAAACAAGGCTCGAAATCATTTTGACCGCACCGGATGGAACTCCTAGGTGACGAGGCTCAAGTGGAATCTCATTTCAGTCTGTTTGGAGATAGTGTTAGTGTTAGTGCAAGATAGGTGCACGGTTTTGCGCCTTTAGTACCATAGGCTTAGAAATCATTTTGGACGCACCCAATGGTACTCCTAGGTGATGGGGGTCAAGTGGAAGCTTGTTTCAGTCCGTTTGGAGATAGTGTTAGTATTAGTGCAAGATAGGTGCACGGTTTGTGCCAAACAAGGCTCGGAAATCATTTTGGACGCACCCGATGGAACTCCTAGGTGACGAGGCTCAAGTGGAATCTTTGTTTTCGTCCGCTTTGGAGATAGTGTTAGTATTAGTGCAAGATAGGTGCACGGTTTGTTCCAAACAAGGCTTAGAAATCATTTTGACCGCACCCGATGGAACTCCCTAGGTGACGAGGCTCAAGTGGAATCTCATTTCAGTCTGTTTGGAGATATTGTTAGTATTCGGTGCAAGATAGGTGCACGGTTTGTGCCTTTAGTACCATAGGCTTAGAAATCATTTTGGACGCACCCAATGGTACTCCTAGGTGACGGGGGTCAAGTGGAAGCTCGTTTCAGTCCGCTTGGAGATAGTGTTAGTATTAGTAGCAAGATGCAAGATAGGTGCACAAGGTTTGTGCCAAACCCAAGGCTTGGAAATCATTTTGAACGCACGATGGAACTCCTAGGTGACGAGGCTCAAGTGAATCTTGTTTCGTCCGCTTTGCTTGGAGATATAGTGGAGATAGTGTTAGTATTAGTGCAAGATAGGTGCACGGTTTGTTCCAAACAAGGCTCGGAAATCATTTTGACCGCACCCGATGGAACTCCTAGGTGACGAGGCTCAAGTGGAATCTCATTTCAGTCTGTTTGGAGATATTGTTAGTGTCAGTGCAAGATAGGTGCACGGTTTGCGCCCTTTAGTACCATAGGCTTAGAAATCATTTTGGACGCACCCAATGGTACTCCTAGGTGATGGGGGTCAAGTGGAAGCTCGTTTCAGTCCGTTTGGAGATAGTGTTAGTATTAGTGCAAAATAGGTGCACGGTTTGTGCCGAACAAGGCTTGGAAATCATTTTGGAAGCACACGATGGAACTCCTAGGTGACGAGGCTCAAGTGGAATCTTGTTTCGGTCCGTTTGGAGATAGTGTTAGTATTAGTGCAAGATAGGTGCACGGTTTGTTCCAAACAAGGCTCGGAAATCATTTTGACCGCACCCGATGGAACTCCTAGGTGACGAGGCTCAAGTGGAATCTCATTTCAGTCTGTTTGGAGATATTGTTAGTGTCGGTGCAAGATAGGTGCACGGTTTGCGCCCTTTAGTACCATAGGCTTAGAAATCATTTTGGACGCACCCAATGGTACTCTTAGGTGATGGGGGTCAAGTGGAAGCTCGTTTCAGTCCGTTTGGAGATAGTGTTAGTATTAGTGCAAAATAGGTGCACGGTTTGTGCCAAACAAGGCTTGGAAATCATTTTGGACGCACACGATGGAACTCCTAGGTGACGAGGCTCAAGTGGAATCTTGTTTCGGTCCGTTTGGAGATAGTGTTAGTATTAGTGCAAGATAGGTGCACGGTTTGTTCCAAACAAGGCTCGGAAATCATTTTGACCGCACCCGATGGAACTCCTAGGTGACGAGGCTCAAGTGGAATCTCATTTCAGTCTGTTTAGAGATATTGTTAGTGTCGGTGCAAGATAGGTGCACGGTTTGTCCCTTTAGTACCATAGGCTTAGAAATCATTTTGGACGCACCCAATGGTACTCCTAGGTGATGGGGGTCAAGTGGAAGCTTGTTTCAGTCCGTTTGGAGATAGTGTTAGTATTTGGAGATAGTGTTAGTATTAGTGCAAGATAGGTGCACATGGTTTGTGCAAACGTAACAAGGCTTGGAAATCATTTTGGACGCACCCGATGGAACTCCTAGGTGACGAGGCTCAAGTGGAATCTTGTTTCGTCCGCTTGGAGAGATAGTGTTAGTATTAGTGCAAGATAGGTGCACGGTTTTGTTCAACAAAACAAGGCTTAGAAATCATTTTTGACGCACCCGATGGAACTCCTAGGTGACGAGGCTCAAGTGGAATCTCATTTCAGTCCGTTTGGAGATAGTGTTAGTATTAGTGCAAGATAGGTGCACGGTTTGTGCCTTTAGTACCATAGGCTTAGAAATCATTTTGACGCACCCAATGGTACTCCTAGGTGACGAGGCTCAAGTGGAAGCTTGTTTCAGTCCGTTTGGAGATAGTGTTAGTATTAGTGCAAGATAGGTGCACGGTTTGTGCCTTTGTAAACAAGGCTTGGAAATCATTTGGACGCACCCGATGGAACTCCTAGGTGACGAGGCTCAAGTGGAATCTTGTTTCAGTCCGCTTGAGATAGTGTGTTAGTATTAGTGCAAGATAGGTGCAGGTGTTTGCGGTTTGTTCCAAACAAGGCTAGAAATCATTTTGGACGCACCCGATGGAACTCCTAGGTGACGAGGCTCAAGTGGAATCTCATTTCAGTCCTGTTTGGAGATAGTGTTAGTGTCGGTGCAAGATAGGTGCACGGTTTGTGCCTTTAGTACCACCATAGGCTTAGAAATCATTTTGGACGCACCCAATGGTACTCCTAGGTGACGAGGCTCAAGTGGAAGCTTGTTTTCAGTCCATTTGGAGATAGTGTTAGTATTAGTGCAAGATAGCTGCACGGTTTGTTCCAAACAAGGCTCAGAAATCGTTTTGGACGCACCCGATGGAACTCCTAGGTGACGAGGCTCAAGTGGAATCTTGTTTCGGTCCGTTTGGAGATAGTGTTAGTATTAGTGCAAGATAGGTGCACGGTTTGTTCCAAACAAGGCTAGAAATCATTTTGACGCACCGATGGAACTCCTAGGTGACGAGGCTCAAGTGGAATCTTCATTTCAGTCTGTTTGGAGATAGTGTTAGTGTTAGTGCAAGATAGGTACGGGTTTGTGCCAAGTACCATAGGCTTAGAAATCATTTTGGACGCACCCAATGGTACTCCTAGGTGACGAGGGTCAAGTGGAAGCTCGTTTCAGTCCGTTTGGAGATAGTGTTAGTATTAGTGCAAGATAGGTGCACGGTTTGTGCCCAATGTAACAAGGCTCGGAAATCATTTTGGACGCACCCGATGGAACTCCTAGGTGACGAGGCTCAAGTGGAATCTTGTTTTGGTCCGCTTTGGAGATAGTGTTAGTATTAGTGCAAGATAGGTGCACGGTTTGTTCCAAACAAGGCTCGGAAATCATTTTGACCGCACCCGATGGAACCCTAGGTGACGAGGCTCAAGTGGAATCTCATTTCAGTCTGTTTGGAGATATTGTTAGTGTCGGTGCAAGATAGGTGCACGGTTTTGCCTTTAGTACCATAGGCTTAGAAATCATTTTGGACTTAACCCAATGGTACTCCTAGGTGATGGGGGTCAAGTGGAAGCTCGTTTTTCAGTCCGCTTTGGAGATAGTGTTAGTATTAGTGCAAGATAGGTGCACGGTTTGTGCCAAACAAGGCTTGGAAAATCATTTTGGAAGCACCGATGGAACTCCTAGGTGACGAGGCTCAAGTGGAATCTTGTTTTGGTCCGCTTTGGAGATAGTGTTAGTATTAGTGCAAGATAGGTGCACGGTTTGTTCCAAACAAGGCTCGGAAATCATTTTGACCGCACCCGATGGAACTCCTAGGTGACGAGGCTCAAGTGGACTCTCATTTCAGTCTGTTTAGAGATATTGTTAGTGTCGGTGCAAGATAGGTGCATGGTTTGTGCCTAGTACCATAGGCTTAGAAATCATTTTGGACGCACCCAATGGTACTCCTAGGTGATGGGATGGGGTCAAGTGGAAGCTCGTTTCAGTCCGCTTTGGAGATAGTGTTAGTATTAGTGCAAGATAGGTGCACGGTTTGTGCCAAACAAGGCTTGGAAATCAGGTTTTGGAAGCACCCGATGGAACTCCTAGGTGACGAGGCTCAAGTGGAATCTTGTTTTCGTCCGCTTGGAGATAGTGTTAGTATTAGTGCAAGAAGATAGGTGCACGGTTTGTTCCAAACAAGGCTCGGAAATCATTTTGACCGCACCGATGGAACTCCTAGGTGACGAGGCTCAAGTGGAATCTCATTTCGGTCTGTTTGGAGATATTGTTAGTGTCGGTGCAAGATAGGTGCACGGTTTATGCCTTTAGTACCATAGGCTTAGAAATCATTTTGGACGCACCCAATGGTACTCCTAGGTGATGGGGGTCAAGTGGAAGCTCGTTTCAGTCCGCTTGGAGATAGTGTTAGTATTAGTGCAAGATAGGGTGCACGGTTTGTGCCGTAACAAGGCTTGGAAATCATTTTGGAAGCACCCGATGGAACTCCTAGGTGACGAGGCTCAAGTGGAATCTTGTTTCGTCCGCTTTTGGAGATAGTGTTAGTATTAGTGCAAGATAGGTGCACGGTTTGTTCCAAACAAGGCTCGAAATCATTTTGACCGCATCTGGATGGAACTCCTAGGTGACGAGGCTCAAGTGGAATCTCATTTCAGTCTGTTTAGAGATATTGTTAGTGTCGGTGCAAGATAGGTGCACGGTTTGTTTGCCTTTAGTACCATAGGCTTAGAAATCATTTTGGACGCACCCAATGGTACTCCTAGGTGATGGGGGTCAAGTGGAAGCTCGTTTCAGTCTGCTTTGGAGATAGTGTTAGTATTAGTGCAAGATAGGTGCAACGTTTTGTGCCAAATAACAAGGCTCTGGAAATCATTTTGAAGCACCCGATGGAACTCCTAGGTGACGAGGCTCAAGTGGAATCTTTGTTTGGTCCGCTTTGGAGATAGTGTTAGTATTAGTGCAAGATAGGTGCACGGTTTGTTCCAAACAAGGCTCGGAAATCATTTTGACCGCACCCGGATGGAACTCCTAGGTGACGAGGCTCAAGTGGAATCTCATTTCAGTCTGTTTGGAGATATTGTTAGTGTCGGTGCAAGATAGGTGCACGGTTTGCGCCTCTTTAGTACCATAGGCTTAGAAATCATTTTGGACGCACCCAATGGTACTCCTAGGTGATGGGGGGTCAAGTGGAAGCTCGTGCAAGATAGGTGCACTGTTTGTGCCATTTGGAGATAGTGTTAGTATTAGTGCAAGATAGGTGCACGGTTTTTGCCGTAACAAGGCTTGGAAATCATTTTGGAAGCACCCGATGGAACTCCTAGGTGACGAGGCTCAAGTGGAATCTTGTTTTATTGTCCGTTTGGAGATAGTGTTAGTATTAGTGCAAGATAGGTGCACGGTTTGTTCCAAACAAGGCTCTCGAAATCATTTTGACCGCACCCACTGGAACTCGTAGGTGACGAGGCTCAAGTGGAATCTCATTTCAGTCTGTTTGGAGATATTGTTAGTGTCGGTGCAAGATAGGTGCAGTGGGTTTTTGTGCCTTTAGTACCATAGGCTTAGAAATCATTTTGGACGCACCCAATGGTACTCCTAGGTGACGGGGGTCAAGTGGAAGCTCGTTTCAGTCCGCTTTGGAGATAGTGTTAGTATTAGTGCAAGATAGGTGCACGGTTTGTGCCAAACAAGGCTTGGAAATCATTTTGAAGCACACCGATGGAACTCCTAGGTGACGAGGCTCAAGTGGAATCTTGTTTCGTCCGCTTGGAGATAGTGTTAGTATTAGTGCAAGATAGGTGCACGGTTTGTTCCAAACAAGGCTCGAAATCATTTTGACCGCACCCGATGGAACTCCTAGGTGACGAGGCTCAAGTGGAATCTCATTTCAGTCTGTTTGGAGATATTGTTAGTGTTAGTGCAAGATAGGTGCACGGTTTTGTGCCTTTAGTACCATAGGCTTAGAAATCATTTTGGACGCACCCAATGGTACTCCTAGGTGACGAGGCTCAAGTGGAAGCTTGTTTTTTCAGTCCGCTTTGGAGATAGTGTTAGTATTAGTGCAAGATAGGTGCACGGTTTGTGCCAAACAAGGCACAAGGCTGGAAATCATTTTGGACGCACCCGATGGAACTCCTAGGTGACGAGGCTCAAGTGGAATCTTGTTTTGGTCCGCTTGGAGATAGTGTTAGTATTAGTGCAAGATAGGTGCACGGTTTGTTCCAAACAAGGCTCGAAATCATTTTGACCGCACCCGATGGAACTCCTAGGTGACGAGGCTCAAGTGGAATCTCATTTCAGTCTGTTTGGGAGATTGTGTTAGTGTTAGTGCAAGATAGGTGCACGGTTTGTGCCAAAGTACCATAGGCTTAGAAATCATTTTGGACGCACCCAATGGTACTCCTAGGTGATGAGGGTCAAGTGGAAGCTTGCTTTCAGTCCGCTTTGGAGATAGTGTTAGTATTAGTGCAAGATAGGTGCACGGTTTTGTGCCAACCAAGGCTTGAGAAATCATTTTGGACGCACCCGATGGAACTCCTAGGTGACGAGGCTCAAGTGGAATCTTGTTTTCGTCCATTTGGAGATAGTGTTAGTATTAGTGCAAGATAGGTGCACGGTTTGTTCCAAACAAGGCTCGGAAATCATTTTGACGCACCCGATGGAACTCCTAGGTGACGAGGCTCAAGTGGAATCTCATTTCAGTCTGTTTGGAGATAGTGTTAGTGTCGGTACAAGATAGGTGCACGGTTTGCGCCCTTTAGTACCATAGGCTTAGAAATCATTTTGGACGCACCCAATGGTACTCCTAGGTGATGGGGGTCAAGTGGAAGCTCGTTTCAGTCCGTTTGGAGATAGTGTTAGTATTAGTGCAAGATAGGTGCACGGTTTGTGAATGTAACAAGGCTTGGAAATCATTTTGACGCACCCGATGGAACTCCTAGGTGACGAGGCTCAAGTGGAATCTTGTTTCGTCCGCTTTGGAGATAGTGTTAGTATTAGTGCAAGATAGGTGCACGGTTTGTTCCAAACAAGGCTCGGAAATCATTTTGACCGCACCCGATGGAACTCCTAGGTGACGAGGCTCAAGTGGAATCTCATTTCAGTCTGTTTGGAGATATTGTTAGTGTCGGTGCAAGATAGGTGCACGGTTTGCGCCCTTTAGTACCATAGGCTTAGAAATCATTTTGGACGCACCCAATGGTACTCCTAGGTGATGGGGGTCAAGTGGAAGCTCGTTTCAGTCCGTTTGGAGATAGTGTTAGTATTAGTGCAAGATAGGTGCACGGTTTGTGCCAAACAAGGCTTGGAAATCATTTTGGACGCACCCGATGGAACTCCTAGGTGACGAGGCTCAAGTGGAATCTTGTTTCGTCCGCTTGGAGATAGTGTTAGTATTAGTGCAAGATAGGTGCACGGTTTGTCCAAACAAGGCTCGAAATCATTTTGACCGCACCCGATGGGAACCCTAGGTGACGAGGCTCAAGTGGAATCTCATTTTCAGTCTGTTTGGAGATAGTGTTAGTGTTAGTGCAAGATAAGATAGGTGTAACATAGGGAAATTTTTGGACGCACCTTTGGAACTTTAGTACCATAGGCTTAGAAATCATTTTGGACGCACCCAATGGTACTCCTAGGTGATGGGGGTCAAGTGGAAGCTCAAGTGGTTTCTTGTTTCAGTCCGCTTGGAGATAGTGTTAGTATTAGTGCAAGATAGGTGCACGTTTTGTTTGTGCCAAACAAGGGCTGGAAATCATTTTGGACGCACCGATGGAACTCCTAGGTGACGAGGCTCAAGTGGATGCTTGTTTCGTCTGTTTTGAGAGATAGTGTTAGTATTAGTGCAAGATAGGTGCACGGTTTTGCCTTTGTACCAAGGCTCGAGAAATCATTTTTGGACGCACCCAATGGAACTCCTAGGTGACGAGGCTCAAGTGGAATCTTGTTTTGATCCGTTTTTGGAGATAGTGTTAGTATTAGTGCAAGATAGGTGCACGGTTTGCTTGCTTGTTCCAAACAAGGCTTAGAAATCATTTTGACGCACCCGATGGAACTCCTAGGTGACGAGGCTCAAGTGGAATCTCATTTCAGTCCTGTTTGGAGATAGTGTTAGTATTAGTGCAAGATAGGTGCACGGTTTGTGCCTTTAGAACCATAGGCTTAGAAATCATTTTGGACGCACCCAATGGTACTCCTAGGTGACGGGGGTCAAGTGGAAGCTCGTTTCAGTCCGTTTGGAGATAGTGTTAGTATTAGTGCAAAATAGGTGCACGGTTTGTGCCGAACAAGGCTTGGAAATTATTTTGCAAGCACACGATGGAACTCCTAGGTGACGAGGCTCAAGTGGAATCTTGTTTCGGTCTGTTTGGAAATAGTGTTAGTATTAGTGCAAGATAGGTGCACGGTTTGTTCCAAACAAGGCTCGGAAATCATTTTGACCGCACCCGATGGAACTCCTAGGTAACGAGGCTCAAGTGGAATCTCATTTCGGCTGTTTGGAGATATTGTTAGTGTCGGTGCAAGATATGTGCACGGTTTGCACCCTTTAGTACCATAGGCTTAGAAATCATTTTGGACGCACCCAATGGTACTCCTAGGTGATGGGGGTCAAGTGGAAGCTTGTTTCAGTCCGTTTGGAGATAGTGTTAGTATTAGTGCAAGATAGGTGCACGGTTTGTGCCAATGTAACAAGGCTTGGAAATCATTTTTGGACGCACCGATGGAACTCCTAGGTGACGAGGCTCAAGTGGAATCTTGTTTTGGTCCGCTTTGGAGATAGTGTTAGTATTAGTGCAAGATAGGTGCACGGTTTGTTCCAAACAAGGCTCGGAAATCATTTTGACCGCACCCGATGGAACTCCTAGGTAACGAGGCTCAAGTGGAATCTCATTTCGTCCTGTTTGGAGATATTGTTAGTGTTAGTGCAAGATAGGTGCACGGTTTTTTGCTTCTTTAGTACCATAGGCATAGAAATCATTTTGGACGCACCCAATGGTACTCTTAGGTGATGGGGGTCAAGTGGAAGCTCGTTTCAGTCCGCTTGGAGATAGTGTTAGTATTAGTGTAAGATAGGTGCACGGTTTGTGCCAAACGTACCATAGGCTCAGAAATCGTTTTGGACACACCCGATGGTACTCCTAGGTGACGAGGCTCAAGTGGATGCTTGTTTCAGTCCATTTGGAGATAGTGTTAATATTTGAGTGCAAGATAGGTGCAAGTTTTGTTAAATCCAATGTACCCAAGGTCTCGAAAAATCATTTTGGACGCACCCGATGGAACTCCTAGGTGACGAGGCTCAAGTGGAATATTGTTTTGATCCGCTTTGGAGATAGTGTTAGTATTAGTGCAAGATAGGTGCACGGTTTGTTCCAAACAAGGCTCGAAATCATTTTGACCGCACCGATGGAACTCCTAGGTGACGAGGCTCAAGTGGAATCTCATTTCAGTCTCTTTGGAGATATTGTTAGTGTTAGTGCAAGATAGGTGCACGGTTTGTGCTTCTTTAGTACCATAGGCTTAGAAATCATTTTGGACGCACCCAATGGTACTCCTAGGTGATGGGGGTCAAGTGGAAGCTCGTTTTCAGTCCATTTGGAGATAGTGTTAGTATTAGTGCAAAATAGGTGCACGGTTTGTGCCAATGTAACAAGGCTTGGAAATCATTTCGAAGCACACGATGGAACTCCTAGGTGACGAGGCTCAAGTGGAATCTTGTTTCGGTCCGTTTGGAGATAGTGTTAGTATTAGTGCAAGATAGGTGCACGGTTTGTTCCAAACAAGGCTCGGAAATCATTTTGACCGCACCCGATGGAACTCCTAGGTGACGAGGCTCAAGTGGAATCTCATTTCAGTCTGTTTGGAGATATTGTTAGTGTCGGTGCAAGATAGGTGCACGGTTTTGCTTCTTTAGTACCATAGGCTTAGAAATCATTTTGGACGCACCCAATGGTACTCTAGGTGATGGGGGTCAATTGGAAGCTCGTTTCAGTCCATTTGGAGATAGTGTTAGTATTAGTGCAAGATAGGTGCACGGTTTGTGCCAAACAAGGCTTGGAAATCATTTTTGACGCACACCGATGGAACTCCTAGGTGACGAGGCTCAAGTGGAATCTTGTTTTTGGTCCGCTTGGAGATAGTGTTAGTATTAGTGCAAGATAGGTGCACGGTTTGTTCCAAACAAGGCTCGGAAATCATTTTGACCTTACCCGATGGAACTCCTAAGTGACGAGGCTCAAGTGGAATCTCATTTCAGTCTGTTTGGAGATAGTGTTAGTATTAGTGCAAAATAGGTGCACGGTTTGTGCCTTTAGTACCATAGGCTTAGAAATCATTTTGGACGCACCCAATGGAACTCCTAGGTGATGGGGCTCAAGTGGAAATTTGTTTCAGTCCGCTTTGGAGATAGTGTTAGTATTAGTGCAAGATAGGTGCACGGTTTGTGCCAACAAGGGCTCGGAAATCATTTTGACGCACCCGATGGAACTCCTAGGTGACGAGGCTCAAGTGGATGCTTGTTTCAGTCCGTTTGGAGATAGTGTTAGTATTAGTGCAAGATAGGTGCACGGTTTGTTCAAAACAAGGTCTCGAAAATCATTTTGACGCACCCGATGGAACTCCTAGGTGACGAGGCTCAAGTGGAATCTCATTTCAGTCTGTTTGAGAGATAGTGTTAGTGTTAGTGCAAGATAGGTAAATGGTTTGTGCCTTTGGTACCATAGGCTTAGAAATCGCATTTTTTGGACGCACCCAATGGTACTCCTAGGTGACGAGGCTCAAGTGGAAGCTTGTTTCAGTCCATTTGGAGATAGTGTTAGTATTAGTGCAAGATAGGTGCACGGTTTGTGCCAAACAAGGCTCGAAAAATCATTTTGGACGCACCCGATGGAACTCCTAGGTGACGAGGCTCAAGTGGAATCTTGTTTCGGTCTGCTTTGGAGATAGTGTTATCGGTGCAAGATAGGTGTGGTTTGTTTGTTCTTTAAACCATAGGCTTAGAAATCATTTTGGACGCACCCAATGGTACTCCTAGGTGACGGGGGTCAAGTGGAAGCTCGTTTCAGTCCGCTTTGGAGATAGTGTTAGTATTAGTGCAAGATAGGTGCACGGTTTGTGCCAAACAAGGCAAGGCTAGAAATCATTTTGGACGCACCCGATGGAACTCCTAGGTGACGAGGCTCAAGTGGAAGCTTGTTTTGGTCCGCTTTGGAGATAGTGTTAGTATTAGTGCAAGATAGGTGCACGGTTTGTTCCAAACAAGGCTCGGAAATCATTTTGACCGCACCGATGGAACTCCTAGGTGACGAGGCTCAAGTGGAATCTTTTTCGGTCTGCTTGGAGATAGTGTTAGTATTAGTGCAAGATAGGTGCACGGTTTTGTTTCTTTAGTAAACATAGGCTTAGAAATCATTTTGACGCACCCAATGGTACTCCTAGGTGACGGGGTCAAGTGGAAGCTTGTTTTCAGTCCGTTTGGAGATAGTGTTAGTATTAGTGCAAGATAGGTGCACGGTTTGTGCCAAACGTACCATAGGCTTAGAAATCATTTTGGAAACTAGGACGAGCACTCGATGGAACTCCTAGGTGACGAGGCTCAAGTGGAATGCTTGTGCAAGATAGGTCCATTTGGAGATAGTGAAATTATTTTGACGTGCAAGATAGTGTGCAAGTGGAAGCTTTTTGTTGCATTTGGAGATAGTGTTAGTAATGTACCAAGTCTCGAAATCATTTTGGACGCACCCGATGGAACTCCTAGGTGACGAGGCTCAAGTGGAATATTGTTTTGATCCGTTTAGAGATAGTGTTAGTATTAGTGCAAGATAGGTGCACGGTTTGTTCCAAACAAGGCTCGGAAATCATTTTGACCGCACCCGATGGAACTCCTAGGTGACGAGGCTCAAGTGGACTCTCATTTCAGTCTGTTTAGAGATATTGTTAGTGTAGTGCAAGATAGGTGCACGGTTTGTGCCTTTAGTACCATAGGCTTAGAAATCATTTTGGACGCACCCAATGGTACTCCTAGGTGATGGGGGTCAAGTGGAAGCTCGTTTCAGTCCGTTTGGAGATAGTGTTAGTATTAGTGCAAGATAGGTGCACGGTTTGTGCCAAACAAGGCTTGGAAATCATTTTGGAAGCACACCGATGGAACTCCTAGGTGACGAGGCTCAAGTGGAATCTTGTTTTCGTCCGCTTGGAGATAGTGTTAGTATTAGTGCAAGATAGGTGCACGGTTTGTTCCAAACAAGGCTCGAAATCATTTTGACCGCACCCGATGGAACTCCTAGGTGACGAGGCTCAAGTGGAATCTCATTTCAGTCTGTTTGGAGATATTGTTAGTGTCGGTGCAAGATAGGTGCACGGTTTTTGTGCCTTTAGTACCATAGGCTTAGAAATCATTTTGGACGCACCCAATGGTACTCCTAGGTGATGGGGTCAAGTGGAAGCTCGTTTCAGTCCTTTGGAGATAGTGTTAGTATTAGTGCAAGATAGGTGCACGGTTTGTGCCAAAAACAAGGCTTGGAAATCATTTTGGAAGCACACGATGGAACTCCTAGGTGACGAGGCTCAAGTGGAATCTTGTTTTGGTCCGCTTTGGAGATAGTGTTAGTATTAGTGCAAGATAGGTGCACGGTTTGTTCCAAACAAGGCTCGAAATCATTTTGACCGCACCGATGGAACTCCTAGGTGACGAGGCTCAAGTGGAATCTTGTTTCAGTCCGCTTGGAGATAGTGTTAGTATTAGTGCAAGATAGGTGCACGGTTTGTGCCTTTAAACCATAGGCTTAGAAATCATTTTGACGCACCCAATGGAACTCCTAGGTGACGAGGCTCAAGTGGAAGCTTGTTTCAGTCCGCTTTGGAGATAGTGTTAGTATTAGTGCAAGATAGGTGCACGGTTTGTGCCAAAGTACCATAGGCTTAGAAATCATTTTGACGCACCCGATGGAACTCCTAGGTGACGAGGCTCAAGTGGAAGCTCTTTTCAGTCCGTTTGGAGATAGTGTTAGTATTAGTGCAAGATAGGTGCAACGGTTTTGCCAAATGTACCAAGGCTTAGAAATCATTTTTGACGCACCCAATGGAACTCCTAGGTGACGAGGCTCAAGTGGAAGCTTGTTTCAATCCGCTTGGAGATAGTGTTAGTATTAGTGCAAGATAGGTGCACGGTTTGTTCCAAACAAGGCTCGGAAATCATTTTGACGCGCACCCGATGGAACTCCTAGGTGACGAGGCTCAAGTGGAATCTTGTTTCGGTCCTGTTTGGAGATAGTGTTAGTATTAGTGCAAGATAGGTGCACGGTTTGTTTTTTCCAACCATAGGCTTAGAAATCATTTTGGACGCACCCAATGGAACTCCTAGGTGACGAGGCTCAAGTGGAAGCTTGTTTCAGTCTGTTTGGAGATAGTGTTAGTATTAGTGCAAGATAGGTGCACGGTTTTGCAAGATAAACGTACCAAACAAGGCTTGGAAATCATTTTGGACGCACCCGATGGAACTCCTAGGTGACGAGGCTCAAGTGGAGCTTGTTTTCGTCCGCTTTGGAGATAGTGTTAGTATTAGTGCAAGATAGGTGCATGGGTTTGTTCCAATGTACAAGGCTCGAGAAATCATTTTTGACGCACCCGATGGAACTCCTAGGTGACGAGGCTCAAGTGGAATCTTGTTTTCGTCCATTTGGAGATAGTGTTAGTATTAGTGCAAGATAGGTGCACGTTTGTTTGTTCCAAACAAGGCTAGAAATCATTTTTGACGCACTCGATGGAACTCCTAGGTGACGAGGCTCAAGTGGAATCTCATTTCAGTCTGTTTGGAGATAGTGTTAGTATTAGTGCAAGATAGGTGCACGGTTTGTGCCTTTTAACGTACCATAGGCTTAGAAATCATTTTGGACGCACCCAATGGTACTCCTAGGTGACGAGGGTCAAGTGGAAGCTCGCTTTCAGTCCGTTTGGAGATAGTGTTAGTATTAGTGCAAGATAGGTGCAACGGTTTTGCAACCAATGTAACAAGGCTTGGAAATCATTTTGGACGCACCCGATGGAACTCCTAGGTGACGAGGCTCAAGTGGAATCTTGTTTTCGTCCGCTTTGGAGATAGTGTTAGTATTAGTGCAAGATAGGTGCACGGTTTGTTCCAAACAAGGCTCGGAAATCATTTTGACCGCACCCGATGGAACTCCTAGGTGACGAGGCTCAAGTGGAATCTCATTTCAGTCTGTTTGGAGATATTGTTAGTGTCGGTGCAAGATAGGTGCACGGTTTGCGCCCTTTAGTACCATAGGCTTAGAAATCATTTTGGACGCACCCAATGGTACTCCTAGGTGATGGGGGTCAAGTGGAAGCTCGTTTCAGTCCGCTTTGGAGATAGTGTTAGTATTATTAGTGCAAGATAGGTGCACGGTTTGTGCCAAAACAAGGCTTGGAAATCATTTTGAAGAAGCACACGATGGAACTCCTAGGTGACGAGGCTCAAGTGGAATCTTGTTTCGGTCCGTTTGGAGATAGTGTTAGTATTAGTGCAAGATAGGTGCACGGTTTGTTCCAAACAAGGCTCGGAAATCATTTTGACCGCACCCGATGGAACTCCTAGGTGACGAGGCTCAAGTGGAATCTCATTTCAGTCTGTTTGGAGATATTGTTAGTGTCGGTGCAAGATAGGTGCACGGTTTGTGCCCTTTAGTACCATAGGCTTAGAAATCATTTTGGACGCACCCAATGGTACTCCTAGGTGATGGGGTCAAGTGGAAGCTCGTTTCAGTCCGTTTGGAGATAGTGTTAGTATTAGTGCAAAATAGGTGCACGGTTTGTGCCGAACAAGGCTTGGAAATCATTTTGGAAGCACACGATGGAACTCCTAGGTGACGAGGCTCAAGTGGAATCTTGTTTTGGTCCGTTTGGAGATAGTGTTAGTATTAGTGCAAGATAGGTGCACGGTTTGTTCCAAACAAGGCTCGAAATCATTTTGACCGCACCCGATGGAACTCCTAGGTGACGAGGCTCAAGTGGAATCTCATTTCGGTCTGTTTGGAGATATTGTTAGTATTAGTGCAAGATAGGTGCACGTTTTTCTGCCAAGTATAGGCTTAGAAATCATTTTGGACGCACCCAATGGTACTCCTAGGTGATGAGGGTCAAGTGGAAGCTCGTTTCAGTCCGCTTTGGAGATAGTGTTAGTATTAGTGCAAGATAGGTGCACGGTTTGTGCCAAACAAGGCTCGAAATCATTTTGGACGCACCCGATGGAACTCCTAGGTGACGAGGCTCAAGTGGATGCTTGTTTCGTCAGTTTTGGAGATAGTGTTAGTATTAGTGCAAGATAGGTGCAACGGTTTGTTCCAAAAACAAGGCTCGAAATCATTTTTGACCGCATCCGATGGAACTCCTAGGTGACGCTAGGCTCATCGTGGAACCCTCAGGTGATGTGTTTGGAGATTTTGAGATAGTGTTAGTATTAGTGCAAGATAGGTGCACATTGGTGTCTGCCTTTAGACCATAGGCTTAGAAATCATTTTGGACGCAAGGGCAATGGTACTCCTAGGTGATGGGGGTCAAGTGGAAGCTCATTTCAGTCCGCTTTGGAGATAGTGTTAGTATTAGTGCAAGATAGGTGCACGGTTTTGTGCCAAAAAGGCTCGAAATCATTTTGGACGCACTCGATGGAACTCCTAGGTGACGAGGCTCAAGTGGAAGCTTGTTTTCGTCCGTTTGGAGATAGTGTTAGTATTAGTGCAAGATAGGTGCACGGTTTGTTCCAAACAAGGCTCGAAATCATTTTGACCGCACCGATGGAACTCCTAGGTGACGAGGCTCAAGTGGAATCTCATTTCGTCCTGTTTGGAGATGTGTTAGTGTCGGTGCAAGATAGGTGCACGGTTTTGTTCTTTAAAGCAACCATAGGCTTAGAAATCATTTTTGGACGCACCCAATGGTACTCCTAGGTGATGGGGGTCAAGTGGAAGCTCGTTTCAAGACGCTTGAGATAGTGTTAGTATTAGTGCAAGATAGGTGCACGGTTTGTGCCAAACAAGGCTTGGAAATCATTTGGAAGCACCCGATGGAACTCCTAGGTGACGAGGCTCAAGTGGAATCTTGTTTCGGTCTGTTTGGAGATAGTGTTAGTATTAGTGCAAGATAGGTGCACGGTTTGTTCCAAACAAGGCTCGGAAATCATTTTGACCGCACCCGATGGAACTCCTAGGTGACGAGGCTCAAGTGGAATCTCATTTCGGTCTGTTTGGAGATATTGTTAGTGTCGGTGCAAGATAGGTGCACGGTTTGCGCCCTTTAGTACCATAGGCTTAGAAATCATTTTGGACGCACCCAATGGTACTCTTAGGTGATGGGGGTCAAGTGGAAGCTCGTTTCAGTCCGTTTGGAGATAGTGTTAGTATTAGTGCAAGATAGGTGCACGGTTTGTGCCAAACGTACCATAGGCTCAGAAATCATTTTGGACGCACCCGATGGTACTCCTAGGTGACGAGGCTCAAGTGGATGCTTCTTTCAGTCCATTTGGAGATAGTGCTAATCTTGACGCAAGATAGGTGCAAGTTTTGCAAATCAATGTAAGGTCTCGAAAATCATTTTGGACGCACCCGATGGAACTCCTAGGTGACGAGGCTCAAGTGGAATATTGTTTTGATCCGTTTAGAGATAGTGTTAGTATTAGTGCAAGATAGGTGCACGGTTTGTTCCAAACAAGGCTCGGAAATCATTTTGACCGCACCCGATGGAACTCCTAGGTGACGAGGCTCAAGTGGAATCTCATTTCAGTCTGTTTGGAGATATTGTTAGTGTCGGTGCAAGATAGGTGCACGGTTTGCGCCCTTTAGTACCATAGGCTTAGAAATCATTTTGGACGCACCCAATGGTACTCTTAGGTGATGGGGGTCAAGTGGAAGCTCGTTTCAGTCCGTTTGGAGATAGTGTTAGTATTAGTGCAAGATAGGTGCACGGTTTGCTTTAACAAGGCTTGGAAATCATTTGGACAAGCACACGATGGAACTCCTAGGTGACGAGGCTCAAGTGGAATCTTGTTTCGTCCGCTTGGAGATATAGTGTTAGTATTAGTGCAAGATAGGTGCACGGTTTGTTCCAAACAAGGCTCGGAAATCATTTTGACCGCACCCGATGGAACTCCTAGGTGACGAGGCTCAAGTGGAATCTCATTTCAGTCTGTTTGGAGATATTGTTAGTGTCGGTGCAAGATAGGTGCACGGTTTGCGCCCTTTAGTACCATAGGCTTAGAAATCATTTTGGACGCACCCAATGGTACTCCTAGGTGATGGGGGTCAAGTGGAAGCTCGTTTCAGTCCGTTTGGAGATAGTGTTAGTATTAGTGCAAAATAGGTGCACGGTTTGTGCCGAACAAGGCTTGGAAATCATTTCGGAAGCACACGATGGAACTCCTAGGTGACGAGGCTCAAGTGGAATCTTGTTTTCGTCCATTTGGAGATAGTGTTAGTATTAGTGCAAGATAGGTGCACGGTTTGTTCCAAACAACGCTCGGAAATCATTTTGACCGCACCCGATGGAACTCCTAGGTGACGAGGCTCAAGTGGAATCTTGTTTCGGTCCGTTTGGAGATAGTGTTAGTATTAGTGCAAGATAGGTGCACGGTTTGTGCCAAACAAGGCTCGGAAATCATTTTGGACGCACCCCGATGGAACTCCTAGGTGTGATGAGGCTCAAGTGGAAATCTGTGATTTTTGGTCCGCTTTGGAAATAGTGTTAGTATTAGTGCAAGATAGGTGCACGGTTTGTTCCAAACAAGGCTCGGAAATCATTTTGACCGCACCCGATGGAACTCCTAGGTAACGAGGCTCAAGTGGATGCTTGTTTCAGTCCGTTTGGAGATAGTGCTAATCTTGACGCAAGATAATTGCAAGTTTTGCACCGAATCTACCCTGGTCTCGAAAATCGTTTTGGACGCACCCGATGGAACTCCTAAGAGACACGGGTCATGTGGAATCTCGCTTGCTCTGCTTTGGAGACAGTGTTAGTGTCGGTGCAAGATAGGTAAATGGTTTGCGCACTTTGGTACCGTAGGTTGAGAAATCGTTTTGGACGCACCCAATGGTACTCCTAATTGACGAGGCTCAAGTGGAAGCTCGTTTCAATCTATTTGGAGATAGTGCTAATGTTGAGGGAAGATAGGTGCACGCTTTGAGATTGTTAGTGTCGGTGCAAGAAGGTGCAAGTCTCGAAATCATTTTGAACGCATGGGGGATGGAACTCCTAGGTGACGCTGGTCATGTGGAATTCTAGCATTCGGTCTGTTTGGAGATTGTGTTAGTGGTCCAATTGCAAGATAGGTGCAATTGGAAGGAAATGCATTCTTTAGAACCATAGGCTTAGAAATCGATTATTTTGGATGAACCCAATGGTACTTGTTTCCTAGGTGATGGGGGGTCAAGTGGAATGATGGATTTCTGCCCGCCAAATATACGCTTGAAGATAGTGTTAGTATTAGTAAAAAAGTAGTGCTGCAACTTCCCACTACTTGTTCTCAATTATTTTCCACCAAACTGAAACTCCACTAGTGCTATATATCCCCGTAATGGATGACGGAACAGGAACTCGTGATTGCAATTTCAGAAATACCAACTCTTGGAATTTTTGTTCCAGCGTGAGTCTTGAGAGGCTTGCAAACTTGTTCTTTCGATTCTCGAGGGAGTTGTAGAACGCCGAACTGCGGTTCACCCAGCTTTGTGCCTTCACGCCTATACGGGCGTGATTGCGTGGGCTGTTCGTCAAGACGCGGAAGGGTGATTGTCTCGTAGTTCGTCATGGACAGCCTCGTGGTGCATTGCCTCTTCACCAGGTCGCGAACGACAATTTATCAAGTTCGCAGATCCTACAAGAAGATCGGGCCACAATAACTTGCTACACGCTGCTGTATAGGCGCAGTACATCATCCGGTACCAGAGCCTCCGCTTACTCGTTAGGATTGTTCTTGTTTTTGGTAGGATAGAGTTTATATACATATCGTCCACTAATAGCCAAAAAAAGAAAACCTACAGCCCAAATTCATACGTATACTGATTTTGTAGTTTGCTTTATCGAGTTTTAACTTTAAGATTTGTCTAGTTGCTGAAATTTTCTTTTCCACATCGCTCTAGTTGTTATCATTGTTCTAATCATCAAATCGCCACCGCATGTACCCACCCATCCCACCCTTTGTTCGATCGTCATTGCTTGTCGTATATATATAAATAAAAAAACCCACCCGTCCCCACCCTTGTTTTCTACCCGCCACAAATTCCCCAACCGAAGTTTCTTGTTTTTGTGCTGCGCCATCCATCTTAGTTGATCCTTATGTGCCCCTTTAGTTGAAAGTTGTGCCGCTGCTTCTCACAAAGGTTAAAAGAAAAGATGTATATGGGTCAAAAGAAGGACTAAAGAAACAACGAAGTTCTTGTTCAAAAAAAAAAAGGAAAGAAAAGAAATAAAAGAGAATTGTGTTCAAAGCACACCACAAAGGGGTTTGGGCAGCAACAATAAGTTTTGGTTGGTGCAATTGGTGTTCATCTATCCACTTCCTACATCTTGTTCCTTTCTTTGAGCATCTTTTCCTTTATATTCAGCAACTTAGACTTGAGTTCTTGGATTATTATTCGGTTTTGCATTACTACATTTTTCAGCGCATTCCATTTACATATTACCCCACCAAGCTCCACTTCAAAGCACCGTGAGCTGTTGTAATCGTAGTCTCTTCACTCTTCCACTACAGATTGCAGCCCCAGCTTCTTGCCCTTTCCAGAAGAGAAAGAACTTGTTCAGCAAGTGGTGAGGGAGTGATTCCACATATATTCCACATATATATTGTCCTTTTTTCCCTCTACTAATATGGCAGGACGTGGAGATGGTGCCGCTGTTTCGTGGAGGAATTCCGTGAGTCTGCAGACGCAAATGAATGATTTGATGCAACAACTACAAACTCTCCAATTGAACGTGCCTCATAGAGAACCACCACCAAATGAGGATGATGACAATGAGGATAACGAGGCACCACGTCAGGTCACCTGGTCATGGACATGGACGGGTGGTTTGGCCATGGTTTTGGTCGTGTTCGGCGCTGGTTTCTAGTTGGAGGTAGAGATTATGATGGTGATGATGATATGTTGTCCGGACATGGATGATCATCGACATGGTGGTGGCCATCATGGTTATCGTGGACCGCCATCGCCGTCAGAATGATGATGGTTTAAGAAACGTGAAAGTGTTCATTCCCTTTCAATGGGGACAGAGAATGCTGATGCTTATTTTGAATGGGAGACCAAGGTGGAACAAATATTTGATTTGTATGAATACTCGCTGAAAAGAAGGCAAAGCTTGCAGCCATTGAGTTTAAAGGCTATGCCATAACTTGGTGGAATCAGTCCGCATCAATATCGAGAGTTGGGCATGTTCAGATAACTTGGGAAGACATGAAGAGAGAAATGCGACGTCGCTTTGTTCCAAAGATATTACTCTCGTGATCTACATTTGAAGTGAAACGCCTTGTGCAAGGTACTGCATCGTTGATGAATATTTTCAAGAATTGAAATGTGTGTACTTCGTGACAGGATAATCAAGATGAGGAATCCACAATGGCTCGGTTTCTAGTTGGCCTCAATAAACCCATTGTCGATAAAGTGGATATGACAACTCACACATGTCTCACCGAAGTTGGTTCATTTTGCAAAGAGGGCTGAAAGGCAAATTGCTACGCCTTACAAATACAATGCTTCATGGCGCCATTCCCAACAGCAAGGGGATGTCACGCTCAATTCCAACAAAGCAAGGAGCTGCAACGCCCAAATCTTCATCTCGTGGAGCAAATAGATATCTTCCAACTTCTTCCAAACAATTGATGTGAAAGGTAAAGCTGTGAGTTCAAGTCAGCCCACTTTCTACATCGCAGACACCCAACGAAGACAAGCAAGATTGAGTGTTTTAAGTGTGGTGGTCATGGGCATAAGCAAGTTGAATGTCCCAATCGTCGTAGACTATTATTGCATTTTGCCGATGGTTCTTATGATTCCCAAAGTGAAGAGGAGGACGAGTTTAACAATGTATTTGCAGATCTTAATCTTGACACTTGTGAGTATTCAGCAGAGGATGGTACATTTGAGCTAGGTCTAAATTGTTTAGCCATTCAACCTATTCCAACTTTTGCTCACAATGACCTATTACAAGATGTTGTTTCTCCATCTTTCGACGAGATTACTAGTGATGATTTTGATGAGTTGCTTGTTGATTTTCCTGATTTGATGCGTTTCTATAATGAACACACCATCTCCTTCTTGGTGGTGAGGCTAGTTCTTTCCACTCAATTTGTTGTTGCTGAACAAGGACAACGCCATAATTTGTTTCAATCCAGATGCAAAGTGAAAGGACAAGTGTGCCGCTTCATCATAGATGGTGGAGCTGCAATAATATTGTTAGTGCTTTGCTTGTTGAGAAGCTTGGTTTGCAGCCACGCCGCCATCCACATCCATACCATATGCAATGGTTGAATAATTTCGGGATGCTTAAGGTTTCAGCCATGATTCGCTTGTCATTTTCCATTGGTGATTATCATGGAGAGGTGGATTGTGATATTGTCCCCATGCAAGCATGCCATTTGCTGCTTGGTCGCCCCCGCAATTTGATGTGGACTCGGTGCATTTTGGACGATCTAACAAACACACTTTCATTCACAATGACAAGAAGGTGGTTCTTATTCCATTATCTCCAGAGGAGATACATGCTTCAGATATGGCTCGCAAGAAAAGAGAGGAATCTGACAAAAGAAAATTGAGTGAGATCCCCAACACAAGTAAGGGAGAGAGTTCTAACCCATCCACCACATAAAGACTCATGCCAATCCTAAACAGCCACGCCATAATCGAAAGTGTCTCTTTGTGAGCAAGAGTGATATGAGAGAAGTGAGAAACACCACAGCCCCCCATTTTGTGCTCTTGCACAAGGAGGTCCTACTTTCAACTAACGATTTACCTTCATCGCTGCTTAGTGTTGTTCTTGATCTCTTACAGACTTCAAGATGTTTTTCCCCGATGAGATACCACTGACTTCCTCCACTCCGTGGAATTGAGCATCAAATTGATTTGGTACCAGGTGCTTTCTTCCAAATCGTCCAAATTTACCGCATCAATCCCACAGAGACAAAGGAAATTCAGCGACAGTGTAAAAGAGCTTTTGGACAAAGGGTATGTTCGTGAATCCTTATCACCATGTGCTGTTCCCTGCTTCTTTAGTTCCAAAGAAAGATGGTTTTGGCGATGTGTGTTGATTGTCGTGCTATCAATGCTATAACTGCTCGATATCGCCATCCCATTCCACTACCACTTGATGACATGTTAGATGAATTGAGTGGTTCCATCATTTTCACCAAGATTGATTTATGAGTGGCTATCATCAAATCCGCATGAAACTTGGTGATGAATGGAAAACAGCGCTTAAAACTAAAATTGGTCTCTATGAATGGCTTGTGATGCCATTTGGCTTGACAAATGCTCCTTCAACTTTTATGCGCTTAATGAACCATGTTTTACGAGCCATTGGCAAGTTTGTAGTTGTTTATTTTGATGATATTCTGATCTATAGCAAATCATTTGATGAACATCTTGATCATATCCGCCAAGTACTTGCTGTTTTGAGGGAAGAGAAATTGTATGGCAACATTGCTAAGTGCACCTTTTGCATGCACTGTGTTGTTTTCCTTGGCTTTGTTGTTTCCACAGATGGTATTCAAAGTTGATGAAGAGAAGGTTAAAGCAATACAGATTGGCCTCACACCGTAAATGTGAGCCAAATTCAAGCTTTCATGGTCTTGCAAGTTTCTATAGGCGCTTTTGTCAAAATTTCAGCACCCTCGCTGCACCCCTTAACAATCTCACAAAGAAGGATGTTCCATTCACGTGGGGCCATGACGAAGACCAAGCATTTCATTATTAATCGAAAACACAGCTTTGTGAAGCAATCCTGCTACAACTTCCCGATTTTGGTAAGACATTTGAGATCGAATGTGATGCAAGTGGTATTGGCATAGGAGGTGTATCACGCAAGAAGGTAAACCTGCTGCCTACTTTTTCCTAAAAAGCTAAATGGTCCACATTTGAATTACTCGGTTTATGACAAAGAGCTTTATGCCTTAGTTCGCTTTTGGAAGTTTGGCACCATTACTTGTTACCTAAAGAATTTGTAATTCATTCTCGATCATGAAGCATTGAAATATCTTAAAAGCCAAGGCAAGCTGAACCGTCGACATGCTAAATGGATTGAGTTCATTGAAACGTGTCCCTATGTTGTCAAACATAAGCGTGGTAAAGATAACATTGTTGCCGATGCCTTGTCTAGAAGATGTGCATTGATTACACAACTAGATACAAAAGTGCTTGGTTTGGAATCCATTAAAACACTTTATGTCGTTGATGCTGATTTTAACGAACCTTCTCTCGCTGCATTGATGGAAAAGGTTGGGATAAATATTATGTGCATGATGGCTTCTTGTTTCGGACTAACAAAATATGCATTCCAATTTTGTTCGATTCGTCAAGTTCTTTTGCAGAAGCACATGCAGTGGATCTGGCTGGTCATTTTGGTGTCAAAAGACATTGGACATGCTCTCTCGATCATTTCTTTTGGCCACATATGCGACGTGATGTCCAGCGCACGCTGGTGCTGCATCGCTTGCTTGAAAGCTAAGTCCCGCCCAATCCCCATGGTTTATATACTCCATTACCTATTCCACATGTACCTTGGGAAGATATATCTATGGACTTTGTTCGGGGTTACCTCGGTCTCGTGAGAGGGGAGGGATTCTATTTATGTTGTTGTAGATCGCTTTTTAAAATGGCACATTTTATCCCATGTCATAAGAGCGATGATGCTTCACACATTGCTGATTTGTTTTTCAGTGGAGATCGCTCGCTTACATGGAGTTCCAAAGACTATTGTTTCGCATCGATACAAAATTTCTCAGCCTACTTTTGGAAGACATTGTGGGGCTAAGCTTGGCACAAAGTTGTTATTTTCAACCACTTGTCATCCACAAACAGATGGGCAAACAGAAGTTGTCAACCGTGCACTTTGTCAACCATGTTATGCGGTCAGTGTTGAAAAGAATTTGAAGCTCTGGGAAGACTGCCTTCCATATGTTGAATTTGCTTATAACAGGGCAGTCCATTCTACAACAAACTCTTGTCCATTTGAAATTGTTTATGGGTTTAAACCAGATACTCCCATGGATCTTTTGCCTTTACCATTACAGAACAAGTTAACTTGGATGCTACGAAAAGATCAGACTTTATCAAGCGTGTTACATGTGGAGACAAGAAAGAATATTGAGAAGAAACCGCACAATATGCAAAGCAAGCAAACAAAGGTAAGAAGAAGGTTACATTCCAGCCAGAGATCTTGTATGGTTGCATCTACGCAAGGATCGCTTTCCCAACAGCAGAAGAGTAAGTTATCCCCTAGGGGTGATGGTCCGCTCAAGGTTCTCCAACGGATAAATGATAATGCTTACAAACTTGAGCCGCCACCTGAATATTCCAATGTGAGTACCACATTCAATGTCAAAGACTTGCTTCCATTTTCGGTGAGCCTGAGTCGAGGACGACTCCTTCCCAAGAGGGGGAGGCTAATGAAGACATTCCTAGCATTCACTCATCTCCAAATGAAGCTACACTTGATATAGCTGGTCCAATTACAAGGAGTAGAGCTAAACAATTGGAGAAGGAAATTCATTCTCGTGTGAACGCTAACCTTATGCTTAATAATCAGATTACATTGAATGAACCTATGCTTTTGAGTACTTGTTTCAATGTTCTTAGGAATGATGGAGTGCACGAACAAGCATGGGATGATGATGGATTCTGCCCGCCAAATATATGCATGGAACCCGGACGTGCATGAGAGAGGAAAGGTCATTCACCTACCATGAATATCAGCCGCTGAAGTGCAAGCAAATAATTTGGGAGTTAGAATGCATGCAACCAGCAATCGGGTTGCTGTCCACACACGCCCAACATGCACGCAGAGAATACCAACCAGCTAGGCGCCTACTAGGCTTGGTTATTAATAAAAGTAGTGCTGCAACTTCCCACTACATGTTCTCAATTATTTTCCACCAAACTGAAACTCCACTAGTGCTATATATCCCTCGTAATGGATGACGTGAACAGAACTCGTGATTGCAATTTCAGTAAATACCAACTCTTGGAATTCTTGTTTCAGCGTGAGTCTTGAGAGGCTTGCAAACTTGTTCTTTCGATTCCCGAGGGAGTTGTAGAACGCCGAACCGCGGTTCACCCAGTTTGTGCCTTCACGCCTATACGGGCGTGATTGCGTGGGCTGTTCGTCCGACACGGGAAGGGTGATTGTCTCGGTAGTTCGTCAGGCGGACAGCCTCGCGGTGCATTGCCTCTTCACCAGGTCGCAAGAACGACAATTTATCAAGTTCGCAGATCCCACGAGAAGATCGGGCCACAACAACTTGCTACACGCTGCTGTATAGGCGCAGTACATCGATAGGTGCACGGTTTGTGCCAAACAAGGCTCGTAAATCATTTCGAAGCACCCGATGGAACTCCTATGTGATGAGGCTCAAGTGAAACTTGTTTCGGGTCCGTTTGGAAATAGTGTTAGTATTAGTGCAAGATAGGTGCACGGTTTGTTCCAAACAAGGCTCGGAAATCATTTTGACCGCACCGATGGAACTCCTAGGTGACGAGGCTCAAGTGGAATCTCATTTCGGTCTGTTTGGAGATATTGTTAGTGTCGGTGCAAGATAGGTGCACGGTTTGCGCCTTTTAGTACCATAGGCTTAGAAATCATTTTGGACGCACCCAATGGTATTCTTAGGTGATGGGGGTCACGTGGAAGCTCGTTTCAGTCCGTTTGGAGATAGTGTTAGTATTAGTGCAAGATAGGTGCACGATTTGTGCCAAACGCACTCATAGGCTCGTAAATCGCATTTTAGACGCACCCGATGGTACTCCTAGGTGACGAGGCTCAAGTGGATGCTTCTTTCAGTCCATTTGGAGATAGTGCTAATCTTGACGCAAGATAGGTGCAAGTTTTGCACTGAATGTACCCTGGTCTCGAAAATCTTTTGGACGCACCCGATGGAACTCCTAGGTGACGAGGCTCAAGTGGAATATTGTTTTGATCCGCTTGGAGATAGTGTTAGTATTAGTGCTAGATAGGTGCACGGTTTGTTCCAAACAAGGCTCGAAATCATTTTGACCGCACCCGATGGAACTCCTAGGTGACGAGGCTCAAGTGGAATCTCATTTCGGTTTGTTTGGAGATATTGTTAGTGTCGGTGCAAGATAGGTGCACGGTTTTTGTTTCTTTTAGTACCATAGGCTTAGAAATCATTTTGGACGCACCCAATGGTACTCGTAGGTGATGGGGGTCAAGTGGAAGCTCGTTTCAGTCCGTTTGGAGATAGTGTTAGTATTAGTGCAAGATAGGTGCACGGTTAGTGCCGAACAGGGCTTGGAAATCATTTCGCAAGCACACGATGGAACTCATAGGTGACGAGGCTCAAGTGGAATCTTGTTTCGCTCCGTTTGGATATAGTGTTAGTATTAGTGCAAGATAGGTGCACGGTTTGTTCCAAACAAGGCTCGGAAATCATTTTGACCGCACCCGATGGAACTCCTAGGTGACGAGGCTCAAGTGGAATCTCATTTCAGTCTGTTTGGAGATATTGTTAGTGTCGGTGCAAGATAGGTGCACGGTTTGCGCCCTTTAGTACCATAGGCTTATAAATAATTTTGGACACACCCAATGGTACTCCTAGGTGATGGGGGTCAATTGGAAGCTCGTTTCAGTCCGTTTGGAGATAGTGTTAGTATTAGTGCAAAATAGGTGCACGGTTTGTGCCGAACAAGGCATGGAAATCATTTCGGAAGCACACGATGGAACTCCTAGGTGACGAGGCTCAAGTGGAATCTTGTTTCGGTCCGTTTGGAGATAGTGTTAGTATTAGTGCAAGATAGGTGCACGGTTTGTTCCAAACAACGCTCCGAAATCATTTTGACCGCACCCGATGGAACTCCTAGGTGACGAGGCTCAAGTGGAATCTTGTTTCGGTCCGTTTGGAGATAGTGTTAGTATTAGTGCAAGATAGGTGCACGGTTTGTTCCAAACAACGCTCGGAAATCATTTTGACCGCACCCGAGGGTACTCCTAGGTGACGAGGCTCTAGTGGATGCTTGTTTCAGTCCGTTTGGAGATAGTGCTAATCTTGACGCAAGATAATTGCAAGTTTTGCACCGAATCTACCCTGGTCTCGAAAATCGTTTTGGACGCACCCGATGGAACTCCTAAGAGGCGCGGGTCATGTGGAATCTCGTTTCGTTCTGTTTGGAGACAGTGTTAGTGTCGGTGCAAGATCGGTAAATGGTTTGCGCCCTTTGGTACCATAGGCTGAGAAATCGTTTTGGACGCGCCCAATGGTACTCCTAATTGACGAGGCTCAAGTGGAAGCTCGTTTCAGTCTATTTGGAGATAGTGCTAATGTTGAGGCAAGATAGGTGCACAGTTTGTGCAGAACAAGTCTCGGAAATCATTTTGAACGCACCCGATGGAACTCCTAGGTGACGTTGGTCATGTGGAATTCGTTTCGGTCTGTTTGGAGATTGTGTTAGTGTCGGTGCAAGATAGGTGCATGGTTTGCGCCCTTTAGAACCATAGGCTTAGAAATCATTTTGGACGAACCCAATGGTACTCCTAGGTGATGGGGGTCAAGTGGAAGCTCGTTTCAGTATGTTTGAAGATAGTGTTAGTATTAGTGCAAGATAGGTGCACGGTTTGTGCCAAACAAGGCTTGGAAATGATTTCGGAAGCACCCGATGGAACTCCTAAGAGACGCGGGTCATGTGGAATCTCGTTTCGTTCTGTTTGGAGACAGTGTTAGTGTCGGTGCAAGATCGGTAAATGGTTTGTGCCCTTTGGTACCATAGGCTGAGAAATTGTTTTGGACGCACCCAATGGTACTCCTAATTGACGAGGCTCAAGTGGAAGCTCGTTTCAATCTATTTGGAGATAGTGCTAATGTTGAGGCAAGATAGGTGCATAGTTTGTGCAGAACAAGTCTCGGAAATCATTTTGAACGCACCCGATGGAACTCCTAGGTGACGTTGGTCATGTGGAATTCGTTTCGGTCTGTTTGGAGATTGTGTTATTGTCGGTGCAAGATAGGTGCATGGTTTGCGCCCTTTAGAACCATAGGCTTAGAAATCATTTTGGACGAACCCAATGGTACACCTAGGTGATGGGGGTCAAGTGGAAGCTCGTTTCAGTACGTTTGAAGATAGTGTTAGTATTAGTGCAAGATAGGTGCACGGTTTGTGCCAAACAAGGCTCGGAAATCATTTCGGAAGCACCCGATGGAACTCCTATGTGATGAGGCTCAAGTGAAATCTTGTTTCGGCCCGTTTGGAAATAGTGTTAGTATTAGTGCAAGATAGGTGCACGGTTTGTTCCAAACAAGGCTCGGAAATCATTTTGACCGCACCCGATGGAACTCCTAGGTGACGAGGCTCAAGTGGAATCTCATTTCGGTCTGTTTGGAGATATTGTTAGTGTCGGTGCAAGATAGGTGCACGGTTTGCGCCTTTTAGTACCATAGGCTTAGAAATCATTTTGGACGCACCCAATGGTATTCTTAGGTGATGGGGGTCAAGTGGAAGCTCGTTTCAGTCCGTTTGGAGATAGTGTTAGTATTAGTGCAAGATAGGTGCACGGTTTGTGCCAAACGTACCATAGGCTCAGAAATCGTTTTGGACGCACCCGATGGTACTCCTAGGTGACGAGGCTCAAGTGGATGCTTCTTTCAGTCCATTTGGAGATAGTGCTAATCTTGACGCAAGATAGGTGCAAGTTTTGCACCGAATGTACCCTGGTCTCGAAAATCCTTTTGGACGCACCCGATGGAACTCCTAGGTGACGAGGCTCAAGTGGAATATTGTTTTGATCCGTTCAGAGATAGTGTTAGTATTAGTGCAAGATAGGTGCACGGTTTGTTCCAAACAAGGCTCGGAAATCATTTTGACCGCACCCGATGGAACTCCTAGGTGACGAGGCTCAAGTGGAATCTCATTTCATTTGTTTGGAGATATTGTTAGTGTCGGTGCAAGATAGGTGCACGGTTTGCGCCCTTTAGTACCATAGGCTTAGAAATCATTTTGGACGCACCCAATGGTACTCGTAGGTGATTGGGGTCAAGTGGAAGCTCGTTTCAGTCCGTTTGGAGATAGTGTTAGTATTAGTGCAAGATAGGTGCACGGTTAGAGCCGAACAGGGCTTGGAAATCATTTCGCAAGCACACGATGGAACTCATAGGTGACGAGGCTCAAGTGGAATCTTGTTTCGCTCCGTTTGGATATAGTGTTAGTATTAGTGCAAGATAGGTGCACGGTTTGTTCCAAACAAGGCTCGGAAATCATTTTGACCGCACCCGATGGAACTCCTAGGTGACGAGGCTCAAGTGGAATCTCATTTAAGTCTGTTTGGAGATATTGTTAGTGTCGGTGCAAGATAGGTGCACGGTTTGCGCCCTTTAGTACCATAGGCTTATAAATAATTTTGGACACACCCAATGGTACTCCTAGGTGATGGGGTCAAGTGGAAGCTCATTTCAGTCCGTTTGGAGATAGTGTTAGTATTAGTGCAAAATAGGTGCACGGTTTGTGCCGAACAAGGCATGGAAATCATTTCGGAAGCACACGATGGAACTCCTAGGTGACGAGGCTCAAGTGGAATCTTGTTTCGGTCCGTTTGGAGATAGTGTTAGTATTAGTGCAAGATAGGTGCACGGTTTGTTCCAAACAACGCTCGGAAATCATTTTGACCGCACCCGATAGAACTCCTAGGTGACGAGGCTCAAGTGGAATCTTGTTTCGGTCCGTTTGGAGATAGTGTTAGTATTAGTGCAAGATAGGTGCACGGTTTGTTCCAAACAACGCTCGGAAATCATTTTGACCGCACCCGAGGGTACTCCTAGGTGACGAGGCTCAAGTGGATGCTTGTTTCAGTCCGTTTGGAGATAGTGCTAATCTTGACGCAAGATAATTGCAAGTTTTGCACCGAATCTACCCTGGTCTCGAAAATCATTTTGGACGCACCCGATGGAACTCCTAAGAGACGCGGGTCATGTGGAATCTCGTTTTTCGCTCTGCTGGAGAGATAGTGTTAGTGTCGGTGCAAGATAGGTAAATGGTTTGCGCCTTTGGTACCCAAACAAGGGTCGAGAAATCATTTTGGACGCATTCCAATGGTACTCCTAGGTGACGAGGCTCAAGTGGAAGCTCGTTTCAGTCTATTTGGAGATAGTGCTAATGTTGAGGCAAGATAGGTGCACGTGTTTGTGCGTAACAAGTCTCGGAAATCATTTTGAACGCACCGATGGAACTCCTAGGTGACGAGGGTCATGTGGAATTGTTTCGGTCTGTTTGGAGATTGTGTTAGTGTTAGTGCAAGATAGGTGCATGGTTTTGCGCCTTTGAACCATAGGCTTAGAAATCATTTTGACGAACCCAATGGTACTCCTAGGTGATGGGGTCAAGTGGAAGCTCGTTTCAGTACGTTTGAAGATAGTGTTAGTATTAGTGCAAGATAGGTGCACGGTTTGTGCCAAACAAGGCTTGGAAATGATTTCGGAAGCACCCGATGGAACTCCTAAGAGACGCGGGTCATGTGGAATCTCGTTTCGTTCTGTTTGGAGACAGTGTTAGTGTCGGTGCAAGATCGGTAAATGGTTTGCGCCCTTTGGTACCATAGGCTGAGAAATCATTTTGGACGCACCCAATGGTACTCCTAATTGACGAGGCTCAAGTGGAAGCTCGTTTCAATCTATTTGGAGATAGTGCTAATGTTGAGGCAAGATAGGTGCACAGTTTGTGCAGAACAAGTCTCGGAAATCATTTTGAACGCACCCGATGGAACTCCTAGGTGACGTAGGTCATGTGGAATTGTTTCGGGTCTGTTTGGAGATTGTGTTAGTGTTCGGTGCAAGATAGGTGCACGGTTTGCGCCTTTAGAACCATAGGCTTAGAAATCATTTTGGACGAACCCAATGGTACACCTAGGTGATGGGGTCAAGTGGAAGCTCGTTTCAAAGACGCTTGAAGATAGTGTTAGTATTAGTGCAAGATAGGTGCACGGTTTGTGCCAAACAAGGCTCGGAAATCATTTCGGAAGCACCCGATGGAACTCCTATGTGATGAGGCTCAAGTGAAATCTTGTTTCGGTCCGTTTGGAAATAGTGTTAGTATTAGTGCAAGATAGGTGCACGGTTTGTTCCAAACAAGGCTCGGAAATCATTTTGACCGCACCCGATGGAACTCCTAGGTGACGAGGCTCAAGTGGAATCTCATTTCGGTCTGTTTGGAGATATTGTTAGTGTCGGTGCAAGATAGGTGCACGGTTTGCGCCCTTTAGTACCATAGGCTTAGAAATCATTTTGGACGCACCCAATGGTACTCTTAGGTGATGGGGGTCAAGTGGAAGCTCGTTTCAGTCCATTTGGAGATAGTGTTAGTATTAGTGCAAGATAGGTGCACGGTTTGTGCCAAACGTACCATAGGCTCAGAAATCGTTTTGGACGCACCCGATGGTACTCCTAGGTGACGAGGCTCAAGTGGATGCTTCTTTCAGTCCATTTGGAGATAGTGCTAATCTTGACGCAAGATAGGTGCAAGTTTTGCAATCAATGTAAGGTCTCGAAAATCATTTTGGACGCACCCGATGATGGAACTCCTAGGTGACGAGGCTCAAGTGGAATCTTTGTTTTGATCCGCTTAGAGATAGTGTTAGTATTAGTGCAAGATAGGTGCACGGTTTGTTCCAAACAAGGCTCGAAATCATTTTGACCGCACTCCAATGGAACTCCTAGGTGACGAGGCTCAAGTGGAATCTCATTTCATCTGTTTGGAGATATTGTGTTAGTGTTTGCAAGATAGGTGCACGGTTTGTGCCTTTAGTACCATAGGCTTAGAAATCATTTTGGACGCACCCAATGGTACTCCTAGGTGATGGGGGTCAAGTGGAAGCTCGTTTCAGTCCGCTTGGAGATAGTGTTAGTATTAGTGCAAGATAGGTGCACGGTTTGCAATCAATGTAAACAAGGCTTGGAAATCATTTCGAAGCACACGATGGAACTCCTAGGTGACGAGGCTCAAGTGGAATCTTGTTTCGTCCGCTTGGAAATAGTGTTAGTATTAGTGCAAGATAGGTGCACGGTTTGTTCCAAACAAGGCTCGGAAATCATTTTGACCGCACTCGATGGAACTCCTAGGTGACGAGGCTCAAGTGGAATCTCATTTCAGTCTGTTTGGAGATATTGTTAGTGTTGGTGCAAGATAGGTGCACGGTTTGCGCCCTTTAGTACCATAGGCTTATAAATAATTTTGGACACACCCAATGGTACTCCTAGGTGATGGGGTTCAATTGGAAGCTCGTTTCAGTCCATTTGGAGATAGTGTTAGTATTAGTGCAAAGATAGGTGCACGTTTGTGCCAAACGTAACAAGGCATGGAAATCATTTGGAAGCACACGATGGAACTCCTAGGTGACGAGGCTCAAGTGGAATCTTGTTTCGGTCCGTTTGGAGATAGTGTTAGTATTAGTGCAAGATAGGTGCACGGTTTGTTCCAAACAAGGCTCGGAAATCATTTTGACCGCACCCGATAGAACTCCTAGGTGACGAGGCTCAAGTGGAATCTTGTTTCGGTCCGTTTGGAGATAGTGTTAGTATTAGTGCAAGATAGGTGCACGGTTTGTTCCAAACACAACGCTCGAAATCATTTTGACGCACCCGAGGGTACTCCTAGGTGACGAGGCTCAAGTGGATGCTTGTTTCAGTCCGTTTGGAGATAGTGCTAATCTTGACGCAAGATAATTGCAAGTTTTGCACCGAATCTACCCTGGTCTCGAAAATCGTTTTGGACGCACCCGATGGAACTCCTAAGAGACGCGGGTCATGTGGAATCTCGTTTCGTTCTGTTTGGAGACAGTGTTAGTGTCGGTGCAAGATCGGTAAATGGTTTGCGCCCTTTGGTACCGTAGGCTGAGAAATCGTTTTGGACGCACCCAATGGTACTCCTAGGTGACGAGGCTCAAGTGGAAGCTCGTTTCAGTCTATTTGGAGATAGTGCTAATGTTGAGGCAAGATAGGTGCACAGTTTGTGCAGAACAAGTCTCGGAAATCATTTTGAACGCACCCGATGGAACTCCTAGGTGACGTTGGTCATGTGGAATTCGTTTCGGTCTGTTTGGAGATTGTGTTAGTGTCGGTGCAAGATAGGTGCATGGTTTGCGCCCTTTAGAACCATAGGCTTAGAAATCGTTTTGGACGAACCCAATGGTACACCTAGGTGATGGGGGTCAAGTGGAAGCTCGTTTCAGTACGTTTGAAGATAGTGTTAGTATTAGTGCAAGATAGGTGCACGGTTTGTGCCAAACAAGGCTCGGAAATCATTTCGGAAGCACCCGATGGAACTCCTATGTGATGAGGCTCAAGTGAAATCCTGTTTCGGTCCGTTTGGAAATAGTGTTAGTATTAGTGCAAGATAGGTGCACGGTTTGTTCCAAACAAGGCTCGGAAATCATTTTGACCGCACCCGATGGAACTCCTAGGTGACGAGGCTCAAGTGGAATCTCATTTTGGTCTGTTTGGAGATATTGTTAGTGTCGGTGCAAGATAGGTGCACGGTTTGCGCCCTTTAGAACCATAGGCTTAGAAATCGTTTTGGACGAACCCAATGGTACTCCTAGGTGATGGGGGTCAAGTGGAAGCTCGTTTCAGTACGTTTGAAGATAGTGTTAGTATTAGTGCAAGATAGGTGCACGGTTTGTGCCAAACAAGGCTCGGAAATCATTTTGGAAGCACCCGATGGAACTCCTATGTGATGAGGCTCAAGTGAAATCTTGTTTCGGTCCGTTTGGAAATAGTGTTAGTATTAGTGCAAGATAGGTGCACGGTTTGTTCCAAACAAGGCTCGGAAATCATTTTGACCGCACCCGATGGAACTCCTAGGTGACGAGGCTCAAGTGGAATCTCATTTCGGTCTGTTTGGAGATATTGTTAGTGTCGGTGCAAGATAGGTGCACGGTTTGCGCCCTTTAGTACCATAGGCTTAGAAATCATTTTGGACGCACCCAATGGTACTCTTAGGTGATGAGGGTCAAGTGGAAGCTTGCTTTCAGTCCGTTTGGAGAGATAGTTGTTAGTATTAGTGCAAGATAGGTGCACGGTTTGTGCCAAACGTACCATAGGCTCAAAATCGCATTTTGGACGCACCCGATGGTACTCCTAGGTGACGAGGCTCAAGTGGATGCTTCTTTCAGTCCATTTGGAGATAGTGTTAATCTTGAGTGCAAGATAGGTAAAAGGTTTGCAATCAATGTACCTAGGTCTCGAAAATCATTTTTGGACGCACTCAATGGAACTCCTAGGTGACGAGGCTCAAGTGGAATCTTGTTTTGATCTATTTGGAGATAGTGTTAGTATTAGTGCAAGATAGGTGCACGTTTGTTCCAAACAAGGCTCGGAAATCATTTTGACCGCACCAATGGAACTCCTAGGTGACGAGGCTCAAGTGGAATCTCATTTCAGTCCTGTTTGGAGATATTGTTAGTGTCGGTGCAAGATAGGTGCACGGTTTTGCCTCTTTAGTACCATAGGCTTAGAAATCATTTTGGACGCACCCAATGGTACTCCTAGGTGATGGGGGTCAAGTGGAAGCTCGTTTCAGTCCGTTTGGAGATAGTGTTAGTATTAGTGCAAGATAGGTGCACGGTTTGTGCCAAACAAGGCTTGGAAATCATTTTGGAAGCACACGATGGAACTCCTAGGTGACGAGGCTCAAGTGGAATCTTGTTTCGGTCCGTTTGGAGATAGTGTTAGTATTAGTGCAAGATAGGTGCACGGTTTGTTCCAAACAAGGCTCGAAATCATTTTGACCGCACCCGATGGAACTCCTAGGTGACGAGGCTCAAGTGGAATCTCATTTCAGTCTGTTTGGGAGATAGTGTTAGTGTGCAAGTGCAAGATAGGTGCACGGTTTTGCGCCTTTAGTACCATAGGCTTAGAAATCATTTTGGACGCAACCCAATGGTACTCCTAGGTGATGGGGGTCAAGTGGAAGCTCGTTTCAAATCCGCTTGGAGATAGTGTTAGTATTAGTGCAAGATAGGTGCACGGTTTGTGCCAAACAAGGCTTGGAAATCATTTTGAAGCACACGATGGAACTCCTAGGTGACGAGGCTCAAGTGGAATCTTGTTTTTGGTCCGCTTGGAGATAGTGTTAGTATTAGTGCAAGATAGGTGCACGGTTTGTTCCAAACAAGGCTCGAAATCATTTTGACCGCACCCGATAGAACTCCTAGGTGACGAGGCTCAAGTGGAAATCTTGTTTCGGTCCGTTTGGAGATAGTGTTAGTATTAGTGCAAGATAGGTGCACGGTTTGTTGCCAAACAAGGCTCGAAATCATTTTTGACGCACCCGATGGTACTCCTAGGTGACGAGGGCTCAAGTGGATGCTTGTTTCACCGCTTTGGAGATAGTGCTAATCTTGACGCAAGATAGGTGCAAGTTTTGCAATCAATGTACATAGGTCTCGAAAAATCGCTTTTGACGCACCCCGATGGAACTCCTAGGAGACGTGGGTCATGTGCAATCTTGTTTCGTTCTGTTTGGAGACAGTGTTAGTGTCGGTGCAAGATAGGTAAATGGTTTGCGCACTTTGGTACCGTAGGCTGAGAAATCATTTTGGACGCACCCAATGGTACTCCTAATTGACGAGGCTCAAGTGGAAGCTCGTTTCAGTCTATTTGGAGATAGTGCTAATGTTGAGGCAAGATAGGTGCACAGTTTGTGCAGAACAAGTCTCGGAAATCATTTTGAACGCACCCGATGGAACTCCTAGGTGACGTTGGTCATGTGGAATCTTGCTTCGTCTGTTTGGAGATTATGTGTTAGTGTCGGTGCAAGATAGGTGCATGGTTTGCGCCTTTAGAACCATAGGCTTAGAAATCATTTTGGACGAACCCAATGGTACTCCTAGGTGATGGGGGTCAAGTGGAAGCTCGTTTCAGTACGTTTGAAGATAGTGTTAGTATTAGTGCAAGATAGGTGCACGGTTTGTGCCAAACAAGGCTCGGAAATCATTTCGGAAGCACCCGATGGAACTCCTAGGTGATGAGGCTCAAGTGGAATCTTTTTTTTGGTCCGCTTTGGAGATAGTGTTAGTATTAGTGCAAGATAGGTGCACGGTTTGTTCCAAACAAGGCTCGGAAATCATTTTGACCGCACCCGATGGAACTCCTAGGTGACGAGGCTCAAGTGGAATCTCATTTCGGTCTGTTTGGAGATATTGTTAGTGTCGGTGCAAGATAGGTGCACGGTTTATGCTCTTTAGAACCATAGGCTTAGAAATCATTTGGACGCACCCAATGGTACCCTAGGTGATGGGGGTCAAGTAAGCTCGTTTCAGTCCGCTTTGAGATAGTGTTAGTATTAGTGCAAGATAGGCACTCGGTTTGTGCCAAAACAAGGCTTAGAAATCATTTTGCACCCGATGGAACTCCTAGGTGACGAGGCTCAAGTGGATGCTTTTTTCAGTCCATTTGGAGATAGTGTTAGTGTTAGTGCAAGATAGGTGCAAGTTTTGTGCCAAACAAGGCTCGAAATCATTTTGGACGCACCCGATGGAACTCCTAGGTGACGAGGCTCAAGTGGAATCTTGTTTTGATCCGTTTGGAGATAGTGTTAGTATTAGTGCAAGATAGGTGCACGGTTTGTTGCAAACAAGGCTCGGAAATCATTTTGACCGCACCCCATAGAACTCCTAGGTGACGAGGCTCAAGTGGAATCTCGTTTCGGTCCGTTTGGATATAGTGTTGGTATTAGTGCAAGATAGGTGCACGGTTTGTGCCAAACGTACCATAGGCTCAGAAATCGTTTTGGACGCACCCGATGGTACTCCTAGGTGACGAGGCTCAAGTGGATGCTTGTTTCAGTCCGTTTGGAGATAGTGCTAATCTTGACGCAAGATAATTGCAAGTTTTGCACCGAATGTACCCTGGTCTCGAAAATCGTTTTGGACGCACCCGATGGAACTCCTAGGAGACGTGGGTCATGTGGAATCTCGTTTCGTTTTGTTTGGAGACAGTGTTAGTGTCGGTGCAAGATAGGTAAATGGTTTGCGCCTTTGGTACCGTAGGTTGAGAAATCGTTTTGGACGCACCCAATGGTACTCCTAGGTGACGAGGCTCAAGTGGAAGCTCGTTTCAGTCTATTTGGAGATAGTGCTAATGTTGAGGCAAGATAGGTGCACAGTTTGTGCAGAACAAGTCTCGGAAATCATTTTGAACGCACCCGATGGAACTCCTAGGTGACGTTGGTCATGTGGAATTCGTTTCGGTCTGTTTGGAGATTGTGTTAGTGTCGGTGCAAGATAGGTGCACGGTTTGCGCCCTTTAGAACCATAGGCTTAGAAATCGTTTTGGACGAACCCAATGGTACTCCTAGGTGATGGGGGTCAAGTGGAAGCTCGTTTCAGTACGTTTGAAGATAGTGTTAGTATTAGTGCAAGATAGGTGCACGGTTTGTGCCAAACAAGGCTTGGAAATCATTTCGGAAGCACACGATGGAACTCCTAGGTGATGAGGCTCAAGTGGAATCTTGTTTCGGTCCGTTTGGAGATAGTGTTAGTATTAGTGCAAGATAGGTGCACGGTTTGTTCCAAACAAGGCTCGGAAATCATTTTGACCGCACCTGATGGAACTCCTAGGTGACGAGGCTCAAGTGGAATCTCATTTCGTCTGCTTGGAGATTGTGTTAGTGTCGGTGCAAGATAGGTGCACGGTTTATGCTTCTTTAGAACCATAGGCTTAGAAATCATTTTGGACGAACCCAATGGTACTCCTAGGTGATGGGGTCAAGTGGAAGCTCGTTTCAAGACGCTTGAAGATAGTGTTAGTATTAGTGCAAGATAGGTGCACGGTTTGTGCCGAACAAGGCTTGAAATCATTTCGTAAGGCACCGATGGAACTTCTAGGTGACGAGGCTCAAGTGGAATCTTGTTTCGGTCCGTTTGGAGATAGTGTTAGTATTAGTGCAAGATAGGTGCACGGTTTGTTGCAAACAAGGCTCGGAAATCATTTTGACCGCACCCCATAGAACTCCTAGGTGACGAGGCTCAAGTGGAATCTCGTTTCGGTCCGTTTGGATATAGTGCTAATCTTGACGCGAGATAATTGCAAGTTTTGCACCGAATCTACCCTGGTCTCGAAAATTGTTTTGGACGCACCCGATGGAACTCCTAAGAGACGCGGGTCTTGTGGAATCTCGTTTCATTTTGTTTCGAGACAGTGTTAGTGTCGGTGCAAGATCGGTAAATGGTTTGCGCCCTTTGGTACCGTAGGCTGAGAAATCGTTTTGGACGCACCCAATGGTACTCCTAGGTGACGAGGCTCAAGTGGAAGCTTGTTTCAGTCTATTTGGAGATAGTGCTAATGTTGAGGCAAGATAGGTGCACAGTTTGTGCAGAACAAGTCTCGGAAATCATTTTCAATGCACCCGATGGAACTCCTAGGTGACGTTGGTCATGTGGAATTCGTTTCGGTCTGTTTGGAGATTGTGTTAGTGTCGGTGCAAGATAGGTGCACGGTTTGCGCCCTTTAGAACCATAGGCTTAGAAATCGTTTTGGATGAACCCAATGGTACTCCTAGGTGATGGGGGTCAAGTGGAAGCTCGTTTCAAAGACGCTTGAAGATAGTGTTAGTACGCTTAAACCCTAGGTGACGAGGCTCAAGTGGAATCTCATTTCGGGTCTGCTTGGAGATA